>JAVKPL010015426.1:0-12576 GCA_032173675.1 Gastrolobium villosum | reverse complement strand
TTTTAGTGTACGTAGATGATATCATCTTGGCAGGGAATGACACACAAGCATGCAGTGACGTGAAAGCCTACCTCAATCGGTTCTTCAAAATCAAAGATCTGGGACACTTGAAATACTTCTTGGGTATCGAAATTGCCCGTAGCAAGAAGGGCTTGTTCTTATGTCAGCGAAAGTATGCTTTAGACATTCTTTCTGAGGCAGGTCTTAGTGGATGCAAACCATCGCATTCTCCTATCGAGCAAAATCATCGCCTGGCTTTGGAGGAAGGGCCAGCATGTGAGAACCCTGAACGATATAGGAGACTGATTGGGAAGTTAATTTACCTTACCATTACAAGGCCAGACTTGAGCTATGTGGTTCATATCCTCTCCCAATTTATGCAGCATCCTAAACAAGCACACTTCGAAGCAGTCATACGGGTCCTCAGGTACGTTAAACTAAATCCTGGACAGGGCCTCCTTTTGCGCTCAGATTGTGATCTTAAAATCCATGCATACTGCGACTCAGACTGGGCGTCGTGTCCCCTCACTCGAAGATCTCTTACCGGCTTCTTTATTATGTTGGGAAGTTCACCAATCTCTTGGAAAACGAAGAAACAAGTAACTGTCTCTCGTTCATCAGCCGAAGCGGAGTACAGATCAATGGCAGCCGCTACCGCAGAACTAGTTTGGCTTAAATCCTTCCTTGCCGCCCTTGGTGTCTCTCACTCGACTCCTATGGAATTATTTTGTGATAATCAGGCAGCTTTACATATAGCTGCAAACCCAGTTTTCCATGAAAGAACGAAACATATTGAATTGGATTGTCATTTTGTGCGTGACCATATCATGGCAAATACCATAGTTACTGCTCATGTTCGTTCCTCTGCCCAGCTTGCAGATCTGTTCACCAAAGCCTTAGGACAGCGCACGTTCCTTGGATTTCTTCCCAAGTTGGGCATTTCATCCTTACATGCTCCAACTTGAGGGGGAGTATTGGAGATTGTTAATTGGTTTAGATATTAGGAGTTTAGATATTGGAGATTGTTAGGATCTTAGAGATTTTGTTTGTAATTATAGATAATATTTGTTTAGGAGTTTAGATATTGGAGATTGTTAGGATCTTAGAGATTCTGTTTGTAATTAGGAGTTTAGATATTGGAGATTGTTAGGATCTTAGAGATTCTGTTTGTAAGAGTTTGTTTTGCTCCTCTTTCCAGTACGTAGCCTTTGTATTGGTTTGCCTATTTAAAGGCTTCTTTTGAATATAATAGTAACACAATCAAAATACCAAGTTTATTTTACTCACAATGATTATCCAAGCTTTATTCTAATTTTAACCATCCTATACATATCTTCTTAATTCTCATATTTGCAGTTAAATCCTGAAATTATATGCGTTGACATTGGACTCTGTTCACATAATGGACCTCATATAATGGAGTACAATTTTTCATTTTCCAAATTTTGATTCCTTTGAGTCACATTCCTTGGTTTCGGTTTTCTTAACAAAAGTATAACTTTACCTGCAGTGACATTATTAAAACAGTGGTGTATAATGAAAGTTGGGATGGGTCACGCACCTAGGAGAGCCCCTTCTGTTCTTTCTGTGATATGGTTGTCCTTTGGATTCAAGTTCAGCTTAAGCAAAGCAATGTAAAGGAAAAAGTATTAAATCATATAGATAAGGTAATTGTTGCAGTAGTTACATATCAGAATTTCTTATTTATAATACTAGTGTTGAATATTTAATCACTTAATGTTTCCAATTTAGCACTCAAACTTTTTTTTTTTCTCAATTTCGTTCTGTAAAAGCTGTGTGAGAAGCTTCCAAATCCCGTGGGACAATCATTTATAAACTGCAATAGCATTGCAGCTATGCCACATATTACATTCAAGATTGGAAACAAATCCTTTCCTCTATCTCCAGAACAGGTCTAAGTTTTTTTATCATATTTTTTTAGTTGTTCTCCTTGTTAGATCAACATGAATTCTCTATTGTTTTTACATCAGTGCCTTGGCTCTAGAAAACTCATATATGCTTCTATCCCTTTCTATAAAAAAATGTTTTACAACTAAGCATAGTAAAGCTTCAGTTGTTTGCTGCAATCCATATTTGGTTTCTGTTTCTTAATCTTTCAGAAATTTAATATTCCCCTTTTCCTTCTCAGTATATCCTTAGAGTTGAAGCAGGCTGTTCTACTGTCTGCTTTGGTGGTTTTGTTGCTCTAGATGTGCCTCCCCCACAGGGTCCCCTCTGGTAATTCATACATATTATATTGTTAATGTCTTTCTTTGATTAAGTGTAAATTATTATGCTCCTAAATCACTGCAGAAATGAGGCAGATGCATGCATTTTTCTTAGGGAAAAGTTCACCGACGTGTGGTTTGCTTCAGAATCACCACTTATGCCCATGTGGTTTACAAAAGGGTATGTTTTTTATCACATATGCCCCCGTGGTTTTTTATTTTTTACAAAGCACAGGGGCATATATGATAAGAGAAAAACCACAGGGACATAAATGTTTCTGAAGCAAATCACAGGGACATTGGTGAACTTTTCCTTTTTTTATTACCTCTCTTGTATAGTATATGAAAGTTGTAGTATATGTGCAGGGTTCTCGGAGATATTTTCTTGGGGGCATATCACACGGTTTTTGACTATGGGAATCTCCGAATAGGATTTGCTGAAGCTGCATAGTCATAGTTTGGTGTTATTTCTATGCCGAATTCTTTAACAAGAAAATAATAATGTAGGTTTACATGACATGTAGCAGCAACTAATAATAGCAGCACCTCAGTATTATTCTTAGGGTCTCTTCTAAATGGTGATTGTATATTTTATGAATAAGATTTGTGAGATTTCTCCACAACATTGATTAAATTGGGAGAGAGGCATAAAAAGGGACATTTGGGAGCATAACTTCCAAAAAAAGATCGGACTTGTTTGAACACTGTTTTTAGGAACATTTTTTTTTATTTTAAAAAAAAAAATTAAAAAAATTCGTTTGGTAAAATCTATTGTATAAAAAAAGTTTAAAAAATTATAACTAATTTTTTTGTTTTTGGAATCAAATGAGTCGTTTTTGTTCTATATTTTGTCTATTAATTTATAAAATAATAATAAAAAAAACACTTGTTTCTATAATTATTTTATAAAATAATTTAAAAAAAATGAAAACACAATCCAATAGATCTGATTCTTTTGGTTTTTATTTTTATTTTTTATAACAAGATTCTTTTCGCTTTTCATTTTGACCAAAGAATTACATTTTTTTAAGGAATTAATGTTTATCATATTATAGAGATTAAAGTGTGTGAGACTCGTGTGAGTAAAAGAGAAAAAAATATATAAATTTAACATATATTTATATGTGTAAAAAATAAAAATATCTTGACAAATATCAATCACTTTCTTGAAACAATTGGTAAAAAAGGGTGTATTAAAAGATATTTATATTTGAACCAAAAAAAAAAACTTATTTTATACTTTGAGAATGAGAGAATATTGATGATCTCATTGTATTGAAAAAGTAGAAATGAAAATCTAAGTACAAACCGAAAGCTAACCAGCTTATAAAGAGTAAAGTGACTAACTAACTAAGCTAAGTAAAAGCTAGTAACAAACTAACTGAATACAGTAACAAACTAACTAAGTGAATAACAAACTAACTAACTTGCCAGCTAAGCTAGTAATAAACTAACTAATTACCTTTACAAATAATTACAGGGGTTGTTTCTATTAAAATAAAAAGATATATATAATATCCCCCTCAAGTTGGTGGGTGAAGATCATGCACCCCCAACTTGAAAAGAAAATCATGAAACGAAGCCGGATTCAAAGTTTTTGTAAAAAAATCAGCAAGCTGCTGAGTAGTAGAAACAGGAAGCAATCGAATCAGACCAGTGATGATATTTTCTCTAGTAACATGGCAATCCAACTCTATGTGCTTGCTGCGTTCATGGAATGAAGGGTTGTGAGCTAAATGGATGGCACTTTGGTTATCACAATAAAGGTTGGCTGGCTGTGTAACAGGAACCCGAAGATCATGGAGCAAATAAGTAAGCCATTCTAGCTCACAAGTAACTGTTTCCAAAGCTCGATACTCAACCTCTGCAGATGAACGGGAAACAGTGCTTTGCTTCTTTGACTTCCAAGAAATGAGTGAAGAGCCAATGAAAACACAGAAACCAGTGGTGGATTTCCTTGTGTCAGGACAAGTTGCCCAATCAGCATCAGCAAAGGCTGCTAAGGCTAATGAATTTTTAGAACGGAACAACAAACCTTTGGCTGGAGAAGCCTTGAGATATCTTAGGACCCGAGTAGCAGCAGTATAATGATCCTTCATTGGTGTGGCTACAAACTGACTTAATTGTTGCACAGCAAAAGAGATATCTGGTCTAGTATTAGTCAAATACAATAACCGACCTACTAATCGGCGATATGCAGCAGGATCAGGAAACAAGTCACCTTGATGTTGGTGCAAACGTAAAGAAGCTTCCATGAGAGAAGAAGCCGGTTTAGCAGTCACCAGTCCAACTTCAGAAAGAAATTCAAGCACATATTTCCTTTGATTCATAATCAAACCAGATTTTGATCTAGCAATTTCCATGCCAAGAAAAAAATGCAAAGGACCGAGATCTTTAATGCGAAACAAGGTATCTAAATGCTGTTTGATGGATCTGATATGATCCATGTTGTTGCCAGCTAGAATCATATCATCAACATAGACCAAAAGACATGTGAAAACATCACCATCTGCTTTGGTAAACAAAGAATGATCAGCACTAGATTGAGTGAAGCCAAGGTTGCAAAGTTCCAAGGTCAACTTGGCATTCCATTGTCTACTGGCTTATTTTAAGCCATATAATGACTTTCGTAATTTGCAGACCTGATTCTCCTTAGTGGATAAAATGCCTTCAGGAATCTTCATATAAACTTCCTCTGACAAATCCCCATGAATGAAAGCATTATTAATATCAACTTGTTCAAGAAACCAATCTTGTGCAACTGCAACCGAAAGCAACAGCCTAACTGTGGTGAGCTTAGCCACTGGAGAGAAGGTCTCAAAGTAATCTACTCCTTCCATTTGGTTGTAGCCCTTGGCAACCAATCGAGCTTTGTGCCGAGCTACAGTACCATCTGGGTTGTGTTTCACCTTGTAAACCCATTTACAACCAATTGGATGCTTGCCTTTAGGAAGATCAACAATGGTCCATGTCTGATTTCGGTGAAGAGCATCAAGTTCATCATTCATAGCCAATACTCACTGCTTGGATTGAATGGCTTGGTTGTAGGTGCGAGGTTCCACAAAAGAACTCAAATTGTGACAAAAAGATGAGTAGGAAGAGGAACAGTGGTTATATGAAACAACAGAAGAAAGAATATGAGATGAAGGTAAAAGTGTACCTGAAGAAGATTGATGTTCAGCTGAAGCTGTGGAGAAATTGCATTGAAAATCTGCTAAATGCCTTGGCTGCATCCTTACTCTAGTCGATCTTCGAAGATCAGGAGGTTGGCATGGTCTGTGATCAAAGCTGCAATCAGATGAGTGAGGAGACAGTGGTGTAGTAATGGATTGATGTGGTTGTTGGTCCTCAATTAGCGGTGAAGGGACAGAAGGAACAGATTGAAGAGTAGGTAGTGGTAAGTCATAAAGTGTAGGCATAGAGGTAGGTAGTGCAATAGGCTCAATTTTCGATTGGGAAGAGTCACACTTCTGATTATCCAAGAGTGGGAACTGTCTTTCATAAAAAACAACATTCCTTGAAATAAAAATCTCTTTGGACTTTAAATCATACATAACATATCCCTTAGTCCCATTTCTGTGTCCCAAATATATACATTTTCGGGCTCTAGAATCAAATTTGGAACGATGAACCTGAAGAGTAGAAGCAAAAGAAAGGCAACCAAAAGCCTTAAGATGAATCAAAACAGGTGGTTCATTGTATAACAACTCATATGGAGATTTATTATGTAAAATTGGTGAATGAAGTCTGTTAATGATATGAATAGCATGCTGAATGCAATATCACCATAAATTTTTAGGAATGTTTCCTTGAAAGAGTAATGCTCTGGCTGTGTTCAATATGTGTTGATGCTTTCTCTCCACAACACCATTTTATTGTGGAGATTCAACACAAGTGGTATGATGCAAAATCCCTTTTTGAGAAAAAAAATCTGACATTAAGAACTCAGGACCATTATCACTACGAAATATCTTAATAGTGACACCAAACTGATTTTCAATTAAAGTAACAAAATCTTTGATGTGGGTCCTTGTCTCAGATTTTAATTTCATCATAATTCCCCATGTGAACCGTGTGTGATCATCAACAATGGTTAGGAGGTATTTATGGCCATGAATAGAAAGACTAGAGTAAGGACCCCAAATGTCTATGTGGATTAAATCAAAAGCTTTATTACTGACAGTAGAACTTGAAGGAAAGGGCAATTTCTTTTGTTTGGCATAATGACATATATCAGAGGAATTGTCAAGATTTTTACAAGATATGAATGGAAATTGAGTCACCATTGACTTTATTACAGAGGAAGAACAATGGCCTAATCGAATATGCCACAAATCAATGGTGCAAGGATTAACAGAAGCAGTATTGGTGAGTTTTCTATCTGGGAGTGGTGTTGTCTTTGAGTGATGGACTTGAGTAAGGATATACAGCCCCCCAATTAGCTCAGTTGAACCAATCATCTCCATTGAAGGGTGTTGTTGAATGATGCATATAAGTGGCTGAAAAGTGAGACAACAATTAGTTTCTTTGGCTAGCTTGGTGACAGATATCAAGTTAACATTAAAATTTTCAACATAAAGAACATTTGACAAAATCAGTGTTTGTGAAATTATGACAGTTCCTGAAAAATAGGAATACACCTAATTTCCATTAGGCAAAGATATGGCTATTGGCTCAATCTTTTTGGCAAGAATCAGATTTCCAAAGGAGTGAGTAATATGATTATTGGCTCCTGTGTCTAGGATCCACTGTACCATATCATTACCTGAAGATGAACATGCTTTATGCTCATTCACTGCATTGGCCTTGGATTCATTGTTGAATTCCTTGGTTTGCACCAAGTTGCTGACATGGGAAGGTGCCTGAGATTGCTGCTGCGCAGATTGATATGGCATGGATTTCTGAATCATCTCCATGATAGTATTATACTGATCCTGAGTAAAATTTTCTTTACTTTCTTGAAGATGAGTAATATTATATGAGTTACTAGCATCATCATATGAATGCATTTCTTCATCATGACCAGTGGTAATCGAGTTTGCCTTATGCATATCCTTGACTCTGTATCCTGGTGGATATCCATGCTTCTCAAAGCATGTGTCCACGGTATGATTTGTCCTTCCACAGTGAGTACATAAACGAGGAGAAGAGGATCTGCCACGACCATTTCCATAACTACGTCCTCTGCCTCTAGTATTAGAGCGTCCCCTTCCTGTTTGTTGTTCTATCAAACTGAAAAACACTTTAGAGTTTCCATCATTGGAACTAGGCACCACATTCTCCAGATGCATCTGTCTTTCCTGTTGAGTGATCAAGGAGAAGACACGATTTATTGAAGGTAGGGGATCCATCAGCATAATTTGGGATCTTACATGAGTGAATTGTTCTTTAAGTCCCTTGAGAAATCGGATAGAATAGTCTCTGTCTCTTATACCTTTTACTTGAGAAGAGATCGAGCAACATGGCTTAACACACTTACAAGTAGGTGTTGGCTGTAAAGATTCTAACTCATCCCATGATATTTTGAGTTGAGTGTAGAAATCTGAAACTAGATTTTCTCCCCGATGCAGACGAAATATCTCATCATGCAAATCAGAAATTCTAAAAATATCACATTGAGAAAATCTTTCCTTGAGATCTTTCCATACATCTACGACACAATCCATCCATAGAATCGACTGAGAGATAGAATCAGTAATGGATCGATGCAATCATGAAAGAACCATGGTGTTGCATCTTTCCCAAGCAGCATACCTGCGATGATCCATCAGATCTGGTACTGAAATGGATCCATTGACGAACTGAAGCTTATTCTTGGATATCAAGGCCATTGTCATCGTTCTGGCCCATCCATGGTAGTTCCTTCCATTCAAGAGTGTAGAAACTAACACAAGAGATGGATTCTCGTTTGGGTGAATGTAATACACACTATTCGGATCTGAAAAATTTTCTGGTGCATGCACTGTGTTCGCGTTCACAGCTGCTTGCGTAGCCTCTGAACCATTTTCTTCAGAGTTTTGAAAGGAGATCTGATCCGCCATGGATGCTTTTCTGTGGTTATTAGAAGAAGAATCGAAGATTTCAGGGTAAGAACACTAGGACAAGAAGAAGAGGATAGCGCGTACGGAAGCGATGAATATCAGAGCCCTAATGGCTCAGATACCATTTTAGAATGAGAGAATATTGATGATCTCATTGTATTGAAAAAGTAGAAATGAAAATCTAAGTACAAATTGAAAGCTAACCAGCTTATAAAGAGTAAAGTGACTAACTAACTAAGCTAAGTAAAAGCTATTAACAAACTAACTGAATACAATAACAAACTAATTAAGTGAATAACAAACTAACTAACTTGCCAGCTAAGTTAGTAACAAACTAACTAATTACCTTTACAAATAATTACAGGAGTTGTTTCTATTAAAATAAAAAGATATATATAATATATACACTTCGTGGTAGTTTTTGCCACATGACAAATCACTTTTTCTTGGTACGTTACTAAAAATGCTAATTCATTATCCATGTAGAAAATCTATTGTATGATGGGAGCAGGTATATTGTGCCAATAAAAGTGGGTCATGTCACCGTCCATTGTATCGCAGAGAGAAAATTAAAAATAATTTATGGATTTTATAATTCTCATTTGATATAAGAATTGAAATCTTCCTACACACCCTACGATTTTCGTGCTGATGTGGATCCTACACATAATTTTTTTAAACATATGGGTCTCATATGTTTTTTATTCATACAACATGAGAATTCAATTCTCATGTTACATGAGAATTATAAAACCCATAATTTATATATAGGTAATGTTTTTTTTTCTTTCACGACACATAAGTAAATTTTCTAAACACACCGTCCATTGTAATTTTTTTCTTTCACGTCAATCAATTCTTTTATTTTTCTTTTATTTTTTAAAAATAACGGCCTTCACAATTGATTATCTCTATAATGTGATACACTAAATTTTATGGGTTTTATAAAAGTTATGTTGTAGGAAAAATGATTGTATTATATTATAGAGATTCGTTTTGCGTGCCAGAATTTTTTTTTTACTACATGCCCTACAAAATGTTGTGAGTGTAGGAAATTTTTTATGGACATATTAAATAATAGATAATAAACCCAAATTTTATAGTACATTATGTGAATGCTCTCCATGTAGTGGCATATATGTGGTGCCACGTGGACTTGCCTAGTTATTATCAAAACAAATCAACGACCTGTTCCTTGACAATATCATATAGAATACTACGGATTCTGTATAAAATAATAATAAATAATAACACAGACAAATCTTTGATACATTAAATATATTCAACTCGATCTATCTTTTTTGTATATTTGAAAAAATATTCGTTATTTTTGAACTGTTCTTTTCCCGCCACATAAAAAATTTCTTTTTTAGGAAAAAAATACCAAATTGGATATATTTAATGCACAAAAATTTATTTAAATAACACAAATTTATGTAGCACTATTCTTATTCCTTTGAAATTAAAAGGAAAAGTTAAAAAAAAAACTTTTATCATTATTGTGTCTATTTTTTTTTCTCGATAAATAAAAGAATAAGGGGCCAAAAAAAGGGGAAGAAAAACAGAAACAAAAACTAACTCTATTTTCTCTTCTATTTATTTAAGTTTTTGTTCTCAATCTATTTTTTTTTTAATTTAGATATTTTTTTTGTATTTTTTTTTTAACTTTTAGTCTTCTTTATTTCTGTTTAAAAAAATTGAAGAAAAAATAAGACTAAAAAAATAAAAAATAAAAAATCAATTTTGAAATTTTTTAACGTATTTGTTCTTATTTTATTCTTTTTTTTTTATCCTCGGTCTGTTTTCTACTCTCTCTTTTTGGTAATCGTTTTCTACTTTTTTATTTACACATATTTGGTCTACTATTTTTTCTTCTATTTTTTTTTTGTCTTCAGCATATTTTTTGTATTTAAACTATTTTAATTTTTTTTTTACTTTTAGTTATTTTGTGTTATTGTTATAATTTTTTAACATATTTTGTCTTTTTTTTTTCTTAGTCTATTTTCTTCTTTTCGATTTAGATATATTTTATTTTTTCTCTTCAATTTTAGTTTTTTTTAGTCTTTTCTAAGTTTTTTATTTTTATTTTTATCTTTGCCCCCAATCTATTTCCTTCTTTTAAATAGGATAAAATACACAGATTAATTTAGTTCTAAGTGTTTTAAAAATGAGTTTGGATGGAAAAAACGGTTTAATGTTTCTTTCTTTTATTGCAGAAAAAACTTATCTACTGCACTCATATAAAAATAAATGGGTTTTATTAATCTTTTCTCTCTTTTTAACTTTTTTTTTTTTTTACCGTGAAACTTACTCACTTTTATGTGAGTGTAGGATAGAAACAATTTTCTCTTAAGAAAATCATAGATGGCCAAGTGATTAAAAAAAATATAGGTACGTAATTAAGTAATTCAAAATAAAGGGGGTTATATTTACAAATTTTGCTTTTACAAATTACACTATATATTAGGGGTAGTATATTATATGCTAGAATATACTACTCTTAGTACATAGCATAATTTGTAAGACCCAAGTGTGGTGGCTCAGTTGGTAGCATAGGGATTGAGTGGTGGGAGAGGACCTCGCTTTGAATCCCACCAACACCATCTCGGGAGGGGCATAAGTACCATAATTCTTGGACTCACACCCGAATTCTGGATTAGTCCCATAGACGGCTCAAAGAGTCGAACCCGAGGGGATACCGGGGGGTTCCGATTCGCGTAATTAAGATCAGTTCCAAAAAAAAAAATTTAGTAAGAGTTTGTAAATATAATTTTTCCCTCCAAAATATAACCATAAGGGGTTTTTTTAAAAAAAAATAAATTAAAATAAAAACAAAATTGTTGAGGTGTGCTGACTGGTGCAAGTGCACGTGACAGTCACTCCACAAAATTGTGACCGGGGATATCTAAGCATTAACCAATGTGTAACTCAATATTTGATTATATTTAGTAGGGAAGAGATAATTTGACTCCAGAGTAAAATTTATAAATCTTACTTTTCGTCCTAACCGTTGATTTCCGTCCATCCAACGGTTATAGTTTAAAAAATTAATTAATTAATTAATTATTAATTACACCATAAATGACAACCGTTGATTTCCGTTCATCAACGGCTAAGATGAGAAATAAGACTTAAAAATCTTACTCTGGAGTCAAAAAAACTCTCACCTATTTAATATGGACTACTAACTTTCTTTACCAAAAATAAATAAATATAGAAATATTGTCCCATACACAAACAATTTAAAGTTGAATTCCATTTTAATTTTTTTATTTCTTCCCTTTTTAATGGACTCCACCTATATTATTATTTGTGCAGGAGACAAATTTTTTTTTTTTTTGGTACAGAGACAAAATTTTTCTATTATAGAAAAGTATTGCCCATTTAATATTAGCATGAATAATTATAATTTTAAATGTTAACCCCTTATTAATTATAATCATCAAAACAAAAATATATTTACATTCATTGTACACAAATTTTATACTTATAAATGTCAGCGTAAAATTTAATATTCTTGTACCACTGGATTGTAACTATTTACATTCATATTCATATGATTATTTATGCTATTTTTTTTTTAAATTATATTCATTAATAATAATGTAATTAATTGAATACCTTATAATTTTACATATTTAATAAATATGCATTACATTATTTTTTGAAGTATATAAAAGTACAAAATAATTTTTGATTGATCTGAAATTGATAAGTATAAGCTACACAATAGAAACATTTAATCTAATGCTGAATTTTGTAAAAAATTATGCAATTGAAAGTTGTTTAATTGGGTAAGAGTGATGTTAAATTTCACATCACACTATTTAGTGTGCGAATAATAATGTGTAAATATAAACGAATTTGATTTGGAAAAAATCACTACACCATCAACTATTAACGTCCTTGCACAGCATATTGATGGAGAGAAGATTAATTACTAAGATGGCATTTGGTAGGTGTTTAATTTGTAGATATTCAGGTAAATGGATTTGATGTTTTAATGGGTTCGCTTTTTCTGCATATAAGTTATACGCAGTAAGTCTAATACGACGTTGTTTTGGGGCGAAAATCATGGTATTTTTGTAATTTTAATTTATTTAAGGGTTATAATGGTCTTTATATTTATAATTTTTTAAGATTTTAATACCAAAACGACGTCATTTTGGGAATAAATGCAGATAACTTATATGCATTAATTGCAGAAATATTTTTCCCTATTTTAATATGTCTATTTTTGGTACAAGATTTTAAAAAATTCATCTAAGAAAATGATTTGCCCAGCATTTGATATTTGTTTGGAAATT
>JAVKPL010015425.1:0-123400 GCA_032173675.1 Gastrolobium villosum | reverse complement strand
GACGGAAAACGAATTCCGTCTAAAACGGGTGAATAAAATAAATTGCAAAAGAAATTCATTTTGTGAAGTTTTTTGACGGAAAACGAATTCTGTCGAAAACAGATGAATAAAATAAATGCAAAAGAAATTGATTTTGTGAAGTTTTTCTATGGAAAATGGATTCCGTTGAAAATTGATGAATAAAACAAATGTAAAAGAAATTCATTTTGTGAAGTTTTTCGACGAAAATGGATTTCGTCGAAGATTTTTGACGGAAAACGAATTCCGTCGAAAATGGATGAATAAAATAAATTGCAAAAGAAATTCATTTTGGGAAGTTTTGCGACGGAAAACGAATTCCGTCGAACACTGATGGATAAAATAATTGCAAAAGAAATTTATTTTGTGAAGTTTTTCGATGGAAAATGGATTCCGTCGAAGATTTTTGACGGAAAAAGAATTCCGTCGAAAATGGATGAATAAAATAAATGTAAAAGAAATTGATTTTGTTAAGTTTTTTGACGGAAAACGGATTCCTTCGAAAATGGATGAATAAAATAAATGCAAAAGCAATTGATTTTGTGAAGTTTTTCGACGAAAATGGATTTCGTCGAAGATTTTTGACGGAAAACGAATTCCGTCGAAAATGGATGAATAAAATAAATTGCAAAAGAAATTCATTTTGTGAAGTTTTTCGACGGAAAACGAATTCCGTCGAAAACTGATGAATTAAATAATTGCAAAAGAAATTGATTTTGTGAAGTTTTTCGATGGAAAATGGATTCCGTCGAAAACTGATGAATAAAATAAATGCAAAAGAAATTGATATTGTGAAGTTTTTTGACGGAAAACGGATTCCGTCGAAAATGGATGAATAAAATAAATGCATATGCAATTGATTTTGTGAAATTTTTCGACGAAAATGGATTTCGTCGAAGATTTTTGACGAAAAACGAATTCCGTCTAAAACGAATGAATAAAATAAATTGCAAAAGAAATTCATTTTGTGAAGTTTTTCGACGGAAAACGAATTCCGTCGAAAACTGATGAATAAAATAATTGCAAAAGAAATTGATTTTGTGAAGTTTTTCGATGGAAAATGGATTCCGTCGAAAACTGATGAATAAAATAAATGCAAAAGAAATTGATTTTGTGAAGTTTTTCGACGGAAAATGGATTCCTACGACGGAAAATGGATTCCGTCGAAAACGGATGAAAATAATAATTGCAAAAGAAATTGATTTTGTGAAGTTTTTCGATGGAAAATGGATGCCGTCGAAGATTTTTGACAAAAAATGGATTCCGTCGAAAATGGATGAATAAAATAAATGCAAAAGAAATTGATTTTGTGAAGTTTTTCGTTGGAAAATGGATTCCGTCAAAAACTAATAAATAAAATAAATGCAAAAGAAATTGACTTTGTGAAGTTTTTCGAAAAAGGGATTTTTTTTGACGAAAAATGTATTCCGTCGAAAATGGATGAATAAAATAAATGCAAAAGAAATTGATTTTGTGAAGTTTTTCGACGGAAAAAGAATTGCGTCGAAAACTGATGAATAAAATAAATGCAAAAGAAATTGATTTTGTGAAGGTTTTCAACGAAAAATGGATTCCGCCGAAAACAGATGAATAAAATAAATGCAAAAGAAATTGATTTTGTTAAGTTTTTAGACAAAAAATGGATTCCGTCAAAAACTGATGAATAAAATAAATGCAAAAGAAATTGATTTTGTGAAGTTTTTCGACGTAAAAGGGATTCCGTCGAAGATTTTTGAAAGAAAATGAATTCCGTCGAAAATGAATGAATACAATAATTGCAAAAGAAATTGATTTTGTGAAGTTTTTTGACGGAAAACGGATTCCGTCGAAAATGGATGAATAAAATAAATGCAAAAGCAATTGATTTTGTTAAGTTTTTCGACGAAAATGGATTTCGTCGAAGATTTTTGACGGAAAACGAATTCCGTTGAAAATGGATGAATAAAATAAATTGCAAAAGAAATTCATTTTGTGAAGTTTTTCGACGGAAAATGAATTCCGTCGAAAACTGATGAATAAAATAAATGCAAAAGAAATTGATTTTGTGAAGTTTTTCGATGGAAAATGGATTTCGTCGAAAACTGGTGAATAAAATAAATGCAAAAGAAATTGATTTTGTGAAGTTTTTCGACGGAAAATGGATTCCGTCGAAGATTTTTGACGGAAAATGAATTTCGTTGAAAATGGATGAATAAAATAAATGCAAAAGAAATGGATTTTGTGAAGTTTTTCGACAGAAAATGGATTCCGTCGAAAATGGATGAATAAAATAAATGCAAAAGAAATTGATATTGTGAAGTTTTTTGACAGAAAACGGATTCCGTCGAAAATGGATGAATAAAATAAATGCAAAAGCAATTGATTTTGTGAAGTTTTTCGACGAAAATGGATTTCGTCGAAGATTTTTGACGGAAAACGAATTCCGTCTAAAACGGGTGAATAAAATAAATTGCAAAAGAAATTCATTTTGTGAAGTTTTTTGACGGAAAACGAATTCCGTCGAAAACAGATGAATAAAATAAATGCAAAAGAAATTGATTTTGTGAAGTTTTTCTATGGAAAATGGATTCCGTTGAAAATTGATGAATAAAACAAATGCAAAAGAAATTCATTTTGTGAAGTTTTTCGACGAAAATGGATTTCGTCGAAGATTTTTGACGGAAAACGAATTCCGTCGAAAATGGATGAATAAAATAAATTGCAAAAGAAATTCATTTTGGGAAGTTTTTCGACGGAAAACGAATTCCGTCGAACACTGATGGATAAAATAATTGCAAAAGAAATTTATTTTGTGAAGTTTTTCGATGGAAAATGGATTCCGTCGAAGATTTTTGACGGAAAAAGAATTCCGTCGAAAATGGATGAATAAAATAAATGTAAAAGAAATTGATTTTGTTAAGTTTTTTGACGGAAAACGGATTCCGTCGAAAATGGATGAATAAAATAAATGCAAAAGCAATTGATTTTGTGAAGTTTTTCGACGAAAATGGATTTCGTCGAAGATTTTTGACGGAAAACGAATTCCGTCTAAAACGGGTGAATAAAATAAATTGCAAAAGAAATTCATTTTGTGAAGTTTTTTGACGGAAAACGAATTCCGTCGAAAACAGATGAATAAAATAAATGCAAAAGAAATTGATTTTGTGAAGTTTTTCTATGGAAAATGGATTCCGTTGAAAATTGATGAATAAAACAAATGCAAAAGAAATTCATTTTGTGAAGTTTTTCGACGAAAATGGATTTCGTCGAAGATTTTTGACGGAAAACGAATTCCGTCGAAAATGGATGAATAAAATAAATTGCAAAAGAAATTCATTTTGGGAAGTTTTTCGACGGAAAACGAATTCCGTCGAACACTGATGGATAAAATAATTGCAAAAGAAATTTATTTTGTGAAGTTTTTCGATGGAAAATGGATTCCGTCGAAGATTTTTGACGGAAAAAGAATTCCGTCGAAAATGGATGAATAAAATAAATGTAAAAGAAATTGATTTTGTTAAGTTTTTTGACGGAAAACGGATTCCGTCGAAAATGGATGAATAAAATAAATGCAAAAGCAATTGATTTTGTGAAGTTTTTCGACGAAAATGGATTTCGTCGAAGATTTTTGACGGAAAACGAATTCCGTCTAAAACGGGTGAATAAAATAAATTGCAAAAGAAATTCATTTTGTGAAGTTTTTTGAAAACGAATTCAAAAGAAATTCGGAAAACGAATCGTCGAAAACAGATGAATAAAATAAATGCAAAAGAAATTGATTTTGTGAAGTTTTTCTATGGAAAATGGATTCCGTTGAAAATTGATGAATAAAACAAATGCAAAAGAAATTCATTTTGTGAAGTTTTTCGACGAAAATGGATTTCGTCGAAGATTTTTGACGGAAAACGAATTCCGTCGAAAATGGATGAATAAAATAAATTGCAAAAGAAATTCATTTTGGGAAGTTTTTCGACGGAAAACGAATTCCGTCGAACACTGATGGATAAAATAATTGCAAAAGAAATTTATTTTGTGAAGTTTTTCGATGGAAAATGGATTCCGTCGAAGATTTTTGACGGAAAAAGAATTCCGTCGAAAATGGATGAATAAAATAAATGTAAAAGAAATTGATTTTGTTAAGTTTTTTGACGGAAAACGGATTCCGTCGAAAATGGATGAATAAAATAAATGCAAAAGCAATTGATTTTGTGAAGTTTTTCGACGAAAATGGATTTCGTCGAAGATTTTTGACGGAAAACGAATTCCGTCGAAAATGGATGAATAAAATAAATTGCAAAAGAAATTCATTTTGTGAAGTTTTTCGACGGAAAACGAATTCCGTCGAAAACTGATGAATTAAATAATTGCAAAAGAAATTGATTTTGTGAAGTTTTTCGATGGAAAATGGATTCCGTCGAAAACTGATGAATAAAATAAATGCAAAAGAAATTGATATTGTGAAGTTTTTTGACGGAAAACGGATTCCGTCGAAAATGGATGAATAAAATAAATGCATATGCAATTGATTTTGTGAAATTTTTCGACGAAAATGGATTTCGTCGAAGATTTTTGACGAAAAACGAATTCCGTCTAAAACGAATGAATAAAATAAATTGCAAAAGAAATTCATTTTGTGAAGTTTTTCGACGGAAAACGAATTCCGTCGAAAACTGATGAATAAAATAATTGCAAAAGAAATTGATTTTGTGAAGTTTTTCGATGGAAAATGGATTCCGTCGAAAACTGATGAATAAAATAAATGCAAAAGAAATTGATTTTGTGAAGTTTTTCGACGGAAAATGGATTCCTACGACGGAAAATGGATTCCGTCGAAAACGGATGAAAATAATAATTGCAAAAGAAATTGATTTTGTGAAGTTTTTCGATGGAAAATGGATGCCGTCGAAGATTTTTGACAAAAAATGGATTCCGTCGAAAATGGATGAATAAAATAAATGCAAAAGAAATTGATTTTGTGAAGTTTTTCGTTGGAAAATGGATTCCGTCGAAAACTAATAAATAAAATAAATGCAAAAGAAATTGACTTTGTGAAGTTTTTCGACGGAAAAGGGATTCCGTCGAAGATTTTTGACGGAAAATGGATTTCGTCGAACATGGATGAATAAAATAAATGCAAAAGAAATTGATTTTGTGAAGTTTTTCGACGGAAAAAGAATTGCGTCGAAAACTGATGAATAAAATAAATGCAAAAGAAATTGATTTTGTGAAGTTTTTTGACGGAAAACGGATTCCAAAAGAAATTGATTTTGTGAAGTTTTTTGACGAAAATGGATTCCGATGATGATAAAATAAATGCAAAAGATTTTGTGAAGTTTTTCGACAATTGATTTTGTTAAGTTTTTCGATGGAAAATGGATTTCGTCGAAAACTGGTGAATAAAATAAATGCAAAAGAAATTGATTTTGTGAAGTTTTTCGACGGAAAATGGATTCCGTCGCAGATTTTTGACGGAAAATGAATTTCGTTGAAAATGGATGAATAAAATAAATGCAAAAGAAATGGATTTTGTGAAGTTTTTCGACAGAAAATGGATTCCGTCGAAAATGGATGAATAAAATAAATGCAAAAGAAATTGATATTGTGAAGTTTTTTGACAGAAAACGGATTCCGTCGAAAATGGATGAATAAAATAAATGCAAAAACAATTGATTTTGTGAAGTTTTTCGACGAAAATGGATTTCGTCGAAGATTTTTGACGGAAAACGAATTCCGTCTAAAACGGGTGAATAAAATAAATTGCAAAAGAAATTCATTTTGTGAAGTTTTTTGACGGAAAACGAATTCCGTCGAAAACAGATGAATAAAATAAATGCAAAAGAAATTGATTTTGTGAAGTTTTTCTATGGAAAATGGATTCCGTTGAAAATTGATGAATAAAACAAATGCAAAAGAAATTCATTTTGTGAAGTTTTTCGACGAAAATGGATTTCGTCGAAGATTTTTGACGGAAAACGAATTCCGTCGAAAATGGATGAATAAAATAAATTGCAAAAGAAATTCATTTTGGGAAGTTTTTCGACGGAAAACGAATTCCGTCGAACACTGATGGATAAAATAATTGCAAAAGAAATTTATTTTGTGAAGTTTTTCGATGGAAAATGGATTCCGTCGAAGATTTTTGACGGAAAAAGAATTCCGTCGAAAATGGATGAATAAAATAAATGTAAAAGAAATTGATTTTGTTAAGTTTTTTGACGGAAAACGGATTCCGTCGAAAATGGATGAATAAAATAAATGCAAAAGCAATTGATTTTGTGAAGTTTTTCGACGAAAATGGATTTCGTCGAAGATTTTTGACGGAAAACGAATTCCGTCGAAAATGGATGAATAAAATAAATTGCAAAAGAAATTCATTTTGTGAAGTTTTTCGACGGAAAACGAATTCCGTCGAAAACTGATGAATTAAATAATTGCAAAAGAAATTGATTTTGTGAAGTTTTTCGATGGAAAATGGATTCCGTCGAAAACTGATGAATAAAATAAATGCAAAAGAAATTGATATTGTGAAGTTTTTTGACGGAAAACGGATTCCGTCGAAAATGGATGAATAAAATAAATGCATATGCAATTGATTTTGTGAAATTTTTCGACGAAAATGGATTTCGTCGAAGATTTTTGACGAAAAACGAATTCCGTCTAAAACGAATGAATAAAATAAATTGCAAAAGAAATTCATTTTGTGAAGTTTTTCGACGGAAAACGAATTCCGTCGAAAACTGATGAATAAAATAAATGCAAAAGAAATTGATTTTGTGAAGTTTTTCGATGGATAATGGATTTCGTCGAAAACTGGTGAATAAAATAAATGCAAAAGAAATTGATTTTGTGAAGTTTTTCGACGGAAAATGGATTCCGTCGCAGATTTTTGACGGAAAATGAATTTCGTTGAAAATGGATGAATAAAATAAATGCAAAAGAAATGGATTTTGTGAAGTTTTTCGACAGAAAATGGATTCCGTCGAAAATGGATGAATAAAATAAATGCAAAAGAAATTGATATTGTGAAGTTTTTTGACAGAAAACGGATTCCGTCGAAAATGGATGAATAAAATAAATGCAAAAACAATTGATTTTGTGAAGTTTTTCGACGAAAATGGATTTCGTCGAAGATTTTTGACGGAAAACGAATTCCGTCTAAAACGGGTGAATAAAATAAATTGCAAAAGAAATTCATTTTGTGAAGTTTTTTGACGGAAAACGAATTCCGTCGAAAACAGATGAATAAAATAATTGCAAAAGAAATTGATTTTGTGAAGTTTTTCTATGGAAAATGGATTCCGTTGAAAATTGATGAATAAAACAAATGCAAAAGAAATTCATTTTGTGAAGTTTTTCGACGAAAATGGATTTCGTCGAAGATTTTTGACGGAAAACGAATTCCGTCGAAAATGGATGAATAAAATAAATTGCAAAAGAAATTCATTTTGGGAAGTTTTTCGACGGAAAACGAATTCCGTCGAACACTGATGGATAAAATAATTGCAAAAGAAATTTATTTTGTGAAGTTTTTCGATGGAAAATGGATTCCGTCGAAGATTTTTGACGGAAAAAGAATTCCGTCGAAAATGGATGAATAAAATAAATGTAAAAGAAATTGATTTTGTTAAGTTTTTTGACGGAAAACGGATTCCGTCGAAAATGGATGAATAAAATAAATGCAAAAACAATTGATTTTGTGAAGTTTTTCGACGAAAATGGATTTCGTCGAAGATTTTTGACGGAAAACGAATTCCGTCTAAAACGGGTGAATAAAATAAATTGCAAAAGAAATTCATTTTGTGAAGTTTTTTGACGGAAAACGAATTCCGTCGAAAACAGATGAATAAAATAAATGCAAAAGAAATTGATTTTGTGAAGTTTTTCTATGGAAAATGGATTCCGTTGAAAATTGATGAATAAAACAAATGCAAAAGAAATTCATTTTGTGAAGTTTTTCGACGAAAATGGATTTCGTCGAAGATTTTTGACGGAAAACGAATTCCGTCGAAACGAATTCCGTCGAAAATGGATGAATAAAATAAATGCAAAAGAAATTGATTTTGTGAAGTTTTTCGATAAAATAAATTGCAAAAATAAATGCAAAAGAAATTGAAAAACGGATTCCGTCGAAAATGGATGAATAAAATAAATGCAAAAACAATTCATTTTGTGAAGTTTTTCGAGTCGAAGATTTTTGACGGAAAACGAATTCCGTCGAAAATGGATGAATAAAATAAATTGCACATTTTGTGAAGTTTTTCGATGGAAAACAAAATAATTGCAAAAGAAATTGATTTTGTGAAGTTTTTCGACGGAAAATGGATTCCGTCGAAGATTTTTGACGGAAAAAGTATTCCGTCGAAAATGGACGAATAAAATAAATGCAAAAGAAATTTATTTTGTGAAGTTTTTTGACGGAAAACGGATTCCGTCGAAAATGGATGAATAAAATAAATGCAAAAACAATTGATTTTGTGAAGTTTTTCGACGAAAATGGATTTCGTCGAAGATTTTTGACGGAAAACGAATTCCGTCTAAAACGGGTGAATAAAATAAATTGCAAAAGAAATTCATTTTGTGAAGTTTTTTGACGGAAAACGAATTCCGTCGAAAACAGATGAATAAAATAAATGCAAAAGAAATTGATTTTGTGAAGTTTTTCTATGGAAAATGGATTCCGTTGAAAATTGATGAATAAAACAAATGCAAAAGAAATTCATTTTGTGAAGTTTTTCGACGAAAATGGATTTCGTCGAAGATTTTTGACGGAAAACGAATTCCGTCGAAAATGGATGAATAAAATAAATTGCAAAAGAAATTCATTTTGGGAAGTTTTTCGACGGAAAACGAATTCCGTCGAACACTGATGGACAAAATAATTGCAAAAGAAATTTATTTTGTGAAGTTTTTCGATGGAAAATGGATTCCGTCGAAGATTTTTGACGGAAAAAGAATTCCGTCGAAAATGGATGAATAAAATAAATGCAAAAGAAATTGATATTGTGAAGTTTTTTGACAGAAAACGGATTCCGTCGAAAATGGATGAATAATATAAATGCAAAAACAATTGATTTTGTGAAGTTTTTCGACGAAAATGGATTTCGTCGAAGATTTTTGACGGAAAACGAATTCCGTCTAAAACGGGTGAATAAAATAAATTGCAAAAGAAATTCATTTTGTGAAGTTTTTTGACGGAAAACGAATTCCGTCGAAAACAGATGAATAAAATAAATGCAAAAGAAATTGATTTTGTGAAGTTTTTCTATGGAAAATGGATTCCGTTGAAAATTGATGAATAAAACAAATGCAAAAGAAATTCATTTTGTGAAGTTTTTCGACGAAAATGGATTTCGTCGAAGATTTTTGACGGAAAACGAATTCCGTCGAAAATGGATGAATAAAATAAATTGCAAAAGAAATTCATTTTGGGAAGTTTTTCGACGGAAAACGAATTCCGTCGAACACTGATGGATAAAATAATTGCAAAAGAAATTTATTTTGTGATGTTTTTCTATGGAAAATGGATTCCGTCGAAGATTTTTGACGGAAAAAGAATTCCGTCGAAAATGGATGAATAAAATAAATGTAAAAGAAATTGATTTTGTTAAGTTTTTTGACGGAAAACGGATTCCGTCGAAAATGGATGAATAAAATAAATGCAAAAGCAATTGATTTTGTGAAGTTTTTCGACGAAAGTGGATTTCGTCGAAGATTTTTGACGGAAAACGAATTCCGTCGAAAATGGATGAATAAAATAAATTGCAAAAGAAATTCATTTTGTGAAGTTTTTCGACGGAAAACGAATTCCGTCGAAAACTGATGAATTAAATAATTGCAAAAGAAATTGATTTTGTGAAGTTTTTCGATGGAAAATGGATTCCGTCGAAAACTGATGAATAAAATAAATGCAAAAGAAATTGATATTGTGAAGTTTTTTGACGGAAAACGGATTCCGTCGAAAATGGATGAATAAAATAAATGCATATGCAATTGATTTTGTGAAATTTTTCGACGAAAATGGATTTCGTCGAAGATTTTTGACGAAAAACGAATTCCGTCTAAAACGAATGAATAAAATAAATTGCAAAAGAAATTCATTTTGTGAAGTTTTTCGACGGAAAACGAATTCCGTCGAAAACTGATGAATAAAATAAATGCAAAAGAAATTGATTTTGTGAAGTTTTTCGATGGATAATGGATTTCGTCGAAAACTGGTGAATAAAATAAATGCAAAAGAAATTGATTTTGTGAAGTTTTTCGACGGAAAATGGATTCCGTCGCAGATTTTTGACGGAAAATGAATTTCGTTGAAAATGGATGAATAAAATAAATGCAAAAGAAATGGATTTTGTGAAGTTTTTCGACAGAAAATGGATTCCGTCGAAAATGGATGAATAAAATAAATGCAAAAGAAATTGATATTGTGAAGTTTTTTGACAGAAAACGGATTCCGTCGAAAATGGATGAATAAAATAAATGCAAAAACAATTGATTTTGTGAAGTTTTTCGACGAAAATGGATTTCGTCGAAGATTTTTGACGGAAAACGAATTCCGTCTAAAACGGGTGAATAAAATAAATTGCAAAAGAAATTCATTTTGTGAAGTTTTTTGACGGAAAACGAATTCCGTCGAAAACAGATGAATAAAATAAATGCAAAAGAAATTGATTTTGTGAAGTTTTTCTATGGAAAATGGATTCCGTTGAAAATTGATGAATAAAACAAATGCAAAAGAAATTCATTTTGTGAAGTTTTTCGACGAAAATGGATTTCGTCGAAGATTTTTGACGGAAAACGAATTCCGTCGAAAATGGATGAATAAAATAAATTGCAAAAGAAATTCATTTTGGGAAGTTTTTCGACGGAAAACGAATTCCGTCGAACACTGATGGATAAAATAATTGCAAAAGAAATTTATTTTGTGAAGTTTTTCGATGGAAAATGGATTCCGTCGAAGATTTTTGACGGAAAAAGAATTCCGTCGAAAATGGATGAATAAAATAAATGTAAAAGAAATTGATTTTGTTAAGTTTTTTGACGGAAAACGGATTCCGTCGAAAATGGATGAATAAAATAAATGCAAAAACAATTGATTTTGTGAAGTTTTTCGACGAAAATGGATTTCGTCGAAGATTTTTGACGGAAAACGAATTCCGTCTAAAACGGGTGAATAAAATAAATTGCAAAGAAATTCATTTTGTGAAGTTTTTTGACGGAAAACGAATTCCGTCGAAAACAGATGAATAAAATAAATGCAAAAGAAATTGATTTTGTGAAGTTTTTCTATGGAAAATGGATTCCGTTGAAAATTGATGAATAAAACAAATGCAAAAGAAATTCATTTTGTGAAGTTTTTCGACGAAAATTTCGTCGAAGATTTTTGACGGAAAACGAATTCCGTCGAAAATGGATGAATAAAATAAATTGCAAAAGAAATTCATTTTGGGAAGTTTTTCGACGGAAAACGAATTCCGTCGAACACTGATGGACAAAATAATTGCAAAAGAAATTTATTTTGTGAAGTTTTTCGATGGAAAATGGATTCCGTCGAAGATTTTTGACGGAAAAAGAATTCCGTCGAAAATGGATGAATAAAATAAATGCAAAAGAAATTGATATTGTGAAGTTTTTTGACAGAAAACGGATTCCGTCGAAAATGGATGAATAATATAAATGCAAAAACAATTGATTTTGTGAAGTTTTTCGACGAAAATGGATTTCGTCGAAGATTTTTGACGGAAAACGAATTCCGTCTAAAACGGGTGAATAAAATAAATTGCAAAAGAAATTCATTTTGTGAAGTTTTTTGACGGAAAACGAATTCCGTCGAAAACAGATGAATAAAATAAATGCAAAAGAAATTGATTTTGTGAAGTTTTTCTATGGAAAATGGATTCCGTTGAAAATTGATGAATAAAACAAATGCAAAAGAAATTCATTTTGTGAAGTTTTTCGACGAAAATGGATTTCGTCGAAGATTTTTGACGGAAAACGAATTCCGTCGAAAATGGATGAATAAAATAAATTGCAAAAGAAATTCATTTTGGGAAGTTTTTCGACGGAAAACGAATTCCGTCGAACACTGATGGATAAAATAATTGCAAAAGAAATTTATTTTGTGAAGTTTTTCGATGGAAAATGGATTCCGTCGAAGATTTTTGACGGAAAAAGAATTCCGTCGAAAATGGATGAATAAAATAAATGCAAAAGAAATTGATTTTGTGAAGTTTTTTGACGGAAAACGGATTCCGTCGAAAATGGATGAATAAAATAAATGCAAAAACAATTGATTTTGTGAAGTTTTTCGACGAAAATGGATTTCGTCGAAGATTTTTGACGGAAAACGAATTCCGTCTAAAACGGGTGAATAAAATAAATTGCAAAAGAAATTCATTTTGTGAAGTTTTTTGACGGAAAACGAATTCCGTCGAAAACAGATGAATAAAATAAATGCAAAAGAAATTGATTTTGTGAAGTTTTTCTATGGAAAATGGATTCCGTTGAAAATTGATGAATAAAACAAATGCAAAAGAAATTCATTTTGTGAAGTTTTTCGACGAAAATGGATTTCGTCGAAGATTTTTGACGGAAAACGAATTCCGTCGAAAATGGATGAATAAAATAAATTGCAAAAGAAATTCATTTTGGGAAGTTTTTCGACGGAAAACGAATTCCGTCGAACACTGATGGATAAAATAATTGCAAAAGAAATTTATTTTGTGAAGTTTTTCGATGGAAAATGGATTCCGTCGAAGATTTTTGACGGAAAAAGAATTCCGTCGAAAATGGATGAATAAAATAAATGTAAAAGAAATTGATTTTGTTAAGTTTTTTGACGGAAAACGGATTCCGTCGAAAATGGATGAATAAAATAAATGCAAAAACAATTGATTTTGTGAAGTTTTTCGACGAAAATGGATTTCGTCGAAGATTTTTGACGGAAAACGAATTCCGTCTAAAACGGGTGAATAAAATAAATTGCAAAAGAAATTCATTTTGTGAAGTTTTTTGACGGAAAACGAATTCCGTCGAAAACAGATGAATAAAATAAATGCAAAAGAAATTGATTTTGTGAAGTTTTTCTATGGAAAATGGATTCCGTTGAAAATTGATGAATAAAACAAATGCAAAAGAAATTGATTTTGTGAAGTTTTTCGACGAAAATGGATTTCGTCGAAGATTTTTGACGGAAAACGAATTCCGTCGAAAATGGATGAATAAAATAAATTGCAAAAGAAATTCATTTTGGATTTTGTGAAGTTTTTCGAAGTTTTTCGACGGAAAATGGATTCCGTCGAAAATGGATGAATAAAATAAATGCAAAAGAAATTGATATTGTGAAGTTTTTTGACAGAAAACGGATTCCGTCGAAAATGGATGAATAAAATAAATGCAAAAACAATTGATTTTGTGAAGTTTTTCGACGAAAATGGATTTCGTCGAAGATTTTTGACGGAAAACGAATTCCGTCTAAAACGGGTGAATAAAATAAATTGCAAAAGAAATTCATTTTGTGAAGTTTTTTGACGGAAAACGAATTCCGTCGAAAACAGATGAATAAAATAAATGCAAAAGAAATTGATTTTGTGAAGTTTTTCTATGGAAAATGGATTCCGTTGAAAATTGATGAATAAAACAAATGCAAAAGAAATTCATTTTGTGAAGTTTTTCGACGAAAATGGATTTCGTCGAAGATTTTTGACGGAAAACGAATTCCGTCGAAAATGGATGAATAAAATAAATTGCAAAAGAAATTCATTTTGGGAAGTTTTTCGACGGAAAACGAATTCCGTCGAACACTGATGGATAAAATAATTGCAAAAGAAATTTATTTTGTGAAGTTTTTCGATGGAAAATGGATTCCGTCGAAGATTTTTGACGGAAAAAGAATTCCGTCGAAAATGGATGAATAAAATAAATGTAAAAGAAATTGATTTTGTTAAGTTTTTTGACGGAAAACGGATTCCGTCGAAAATGGATGAATAAAATAAATGCAAAAGCAATTGATTTTGTGAAGTTTTTCGACGAAAATGGATTTCGTCGAAGATTTTTGACGGAAAACGAATTCCGTCGAAAATGGATGAATAAAATAAATTGCAAAAGAAATTCATTTTGTGAAGTTTTTCGACGGAAAACGAATTCCGTCGAAAACTGATGAATAAAATAAATGCAAAAGAAATTGATTTTGTGAAGTTTTTCGATGGAAAATGGATTTCGTCGAAAACTGGTGAATAAAATAAATGCAAAAGAAATTGATTTTGTGAAGTTTTTCGACGGAAAATGGATTCCGTCGCAGATTTTTGACGGAAAATGAATTTCGTTGAAAATGGATGAATAAAATAAATGCAAAAGAAATGGATTTTGTGAAGTTTTTCGACAGAAAATGGATTCCGTCGAAAATGGATGAATAAAATAAATGCAAAAGAAATTGATATTGTGAAGTTTTTTGACAGAAAACGGATTCCGTCGAAAATGGATGAATAAAATAAATGCAAAAACAATTGATTTTGTGAAGTTTTTCGACGAAAATGGATTTCGTCGAAGATTTTTGACGGAAAACGAATTCCGTCTAAAACGGGTGAATAAAATAAATTGCAAAAGAAATTCATTTTGTGAAGTTTTTTGACGGAAAACGAATTCCGTCGAAAACAGATGAATAAAATAAATGCAAAAGAAATTGATTTTGTGAAGTTTTTCTATGGAAAATGGATTCCGTTGAAAATTGATGAATAAAACAAATGCAAAAGAAATTCATTTTGTGAAGTTTTTCGACGAAAATGGATTTCGTCGAAGTTTTTTGACGGAAAACGAATTCCGTCGAAAATGGATGAATAAAATAAATTGCAAAAGAAATTCATTTTGGGAAGTTTTTCGACGGAAAACGAATTCCGTCGAACACTGATGGATAAAATAATTGCAAAAGAAATTTATTTTGTGATGTTTTTCGATGGAAAATGGATTCCGTCGAAGATTTTTGACGGAAAAAGAATTCCGTCGAAAATGGATGAATAAAATAAATGTAAAAGAAATTGATTTTGTTAAGTTTTTTGACGGAAAACGGATTCCGTCGAAAATGGATGAATAAAATAAATGCAAAAGCAATTGATTTTGTGAAGTTTTTCGACGAAAATGGATTTCGTCGAAGATTTTTGACGGAAAACGAATTCCGTCGAAAATGGATGAATAAAATAAATTGCAAAAGAAATTCATTTTGTGAAGTTTTTCGACGGAAAACGAATTCCGTCGAAAACTGATGAATAAAATAAATGCAAAAGAAATTGATTTTGTGAAGTTTTTCGATGGAAAATGGATTTCGTCGAAAACTGGTGAATAAAATAAATGCAAAAGAAATTGATTTTGTGAAGTTTTTCGACGGAAAATGGATTCCGTCGCAGATTTTTGACGGAAAATGAATTTCGTTGAAAATGGATGAATAAAATAAATGCAAAAGAAATGGATTTTGTGAAGTTTTTCGACAGAAAATGGATTCCGTCGAAAATGGATGAATAAAATAAATGCAAAAGAAATTGATATTGTGAAGTTTTTTGACAGAAAACGGATTCCGTCGAAAATGGATGAATAAAATAAATGCAAAAACAATTGATTTTGTGAAGTTTTTCGACGAAAATGGATTTCGTCGAAGATTTTTGACGGAAAACGAATTCCGTCTAAAACGGGTGAATAAAATAAATTGCAAAAGAAATTCATTTTGTGAAGTTTTTTGACGGAAAACGAATTCCGTCGAAAACAGATGAATAAAATAAATGCAAAAGAAATTGATTTTGTGAAGTTTTTCTATGGAAAATGGATTCCGTTGAAAATTGATGAATAAAACAAATGCAAAAGAAATTCATTTTGTGAAGTTTTTCGACGAAAATGGATTTCGTCGAAGTTTTTTGACGGAAAACGAATTCCGTCGAAAATGGATGAATAAAATAAATTGCAAAAGAAATTCATTTTGGGAAGTTTTTCGACGGAAAACGAATTCCGTCGAACACTGATGGATAAAATAATTGCAAAAGAAATTTATTTTGTGAAGTTTTTCGATGGAAAATGGATTCCGTCGAAGATTTTTGACGGAAAAAGAATTCCGTCGAAAATGGATGAATAAAATAAATGTAAAAGAAATTGATTTTGTTAAGTTTTTTGACGGAAAACGGATTCCGTCGAAAATGGATGAATAAAATAAATGCAAAAGCAATTGATTTTGTGAAGTTTTTCGACGAAAATGGATTTCGTCGAAGATTTTTGACGGAAAACGAATTCCGTCGAAAATGGATGAATAAAATAAATTGCAAAAGAAATTCATTTTGTGAAGTTTTTCGACGGAAAACGAATTCCGTCGAAAACTGATGAATAAAATAATTGCAAAAGAAATTGATTTTGTGAAGTTTTTCGATGGAAAATGGATTCTGTCGAAAACTGATGAATAAAATAAATGCAAAAGAAATTGATTTTGTGAAGTTTTTCGACGGAAAACGGATTCCGTCGAAAATGGATGAATAAAATAAATGCAATGCAATTGATTTTGTGAAATTTTTCGACGAAAATGGATTTCGTCGAATTGCAAAAGAAATTCATTTTGGATGATGAATAAAATAAATGCAAAAGAAATTGATTTTGTGAAGTTTTTCGAAAAACTTTCGGAAAACTGGTGAATAAAATAAATGCAAAAGAAATTGATTTTGTGAAGTTTTTCGACGGAAAATGGATTCCGTCGCAGATTTTTGACGGAAAATGAATTTCGTTGAAAATGGATGAATAAAATAAATGCAAAAGAAATGGATTTTGTGAAGTTTTTCGACAGAAAATGGATTCCGTCGAAAATGGATGAATAAAATAAATGCAAAAGAAATTGATATTGTGAAGTTTTTTGACAGAAAACGGATTCCGTCGAAAATGGATGAATAAAATAAATGCAAAAACAATTGATTTTGTGAAGTTTTTCGACGAAAATGGATTTCGTCGAAGATTTTTGACGGAAAACGAATTCCGTCTAAAACGGGTGAATAAAATAAATTGCAAAAGAAATTCATTTTGTGAAGTTTTTTGACGGAAAACGAATTCCGTCGAAAACAGATGAATAAAATAAATGCAAAAGAAATTGATTTTGTGAAGTTTTTCTATGGAAAATGGATTCCGTTGAAAATTGATGAATAAAACAAATGCAAAAGAAATTCATTTTGTGAAGTTTTTCGACGAAAATGGATTTCGTCGAAGATTTTTTATGGAAAATGTATTCCGTCGAAATCGGTTGAATAAAATAAATTGCAAAAGAAATTGATTTTTTGAAGTTTTTCGACGGAAAACGAATTCCGTCGAACACTGATGGATAAAATAATTGCAAAAGAAATTTATTTTGTGAAGTTTTTCGATGGAAAATGGATTCCGTCGAAGATTTTTGACGGAAAAAGAATTCCGTCGAAAATGGATGAATAAAATAAATGTAAAAGAAATTGATTTTGTTAAGTTTTTTGACGGAAAACGGATTCCGTCGAAAATGGATGAATAAAATAAATGCAAAAACAATTGATTTTGTGAAGTTTTTCGACGAAAATGGATTTCGTCGAAGATTTTTGACGGAAAACGAATTCCGTCTAAAACGGGTGAATAAAATAAATTGCAAAAGAAATTCATTTTGTTAAGTTTTTTGACGGAAAACGAATTCCGTCGAAAACTGGTAAATAAAATAAATGCAAAAGAAATTGATTTTGTGAAGTTTTTCTATGGAAAATGGATTCCGTTGAAAATTGATGAATAAAACAAATGCAAAAGAAATTGATTTTGTGAAGTTTTTAGACGGAAAATGGATTCCGTCGAAGATTTTTGACGGAAAACGAATTCCGTCGAAAATGGATGAATAAAATAAATTGCAAAAGAAATTCATTTTGAAAGTTTTTCGACGGAAAACGAATTCCGAATAATAAAATAAATGCAAAAGAAATTGGTTTTGTGAAGTTTTTCGATGGAAAATGGATTCCGTCGAAGATTTTTGACGGAAAATGGATGAATAAAATAAATGCAAAAGAAATTGATATTGTGAAGTTTTTTGACAGAAAACGGATTCCGTCGAAAATGGATGAATAAAATAAATGCAAAAACAATTGATTTTGTGAAGTTTTTCGACGAAAATGGATTTCGTCGAAGATTTTTGACGGAAAACGAATTCCGTCTAAAACGGGTGAATAAAATAAATTGCAAAAGAAATTCATTTTGTGAAGTTTTTTGACGGAAAACGAATTCCGTCGAAAACAGATGAATAAAATAAATGCAAAAGAAATTGATTTTGTGAAGTTTTTCTATGGAAAATGGATTCCGTTGAAAATTGATGAATAAAACAAATGCAAAAGAAATTCATTTTGTGAAGTTTTTCGACGAAAATGGATTTCGTCGAAGATTTTTGACGGAAAACGAATTCCGTCGAAAATGGATGAATAAAATAAATTGCAAAAGAAATTCATTTTGGGAAGTTTTTCGACGGAAAACGAATTCCGTCGAACACTGATGGATAAAATAATTGCAAAAGAAATTTATTTTGTGAAGTTTTTCGATGGAAAATGGATTCCGTCGAAGATTTTTGACGGAAAAAGAATTCCGTCGAAAATGGATGAATAAAATAAATGTAAAAGAAATTGATTTTGTTAAGTTTTTTGACGGAAAACGGATTCCGTCGAAAATGGATGAATAAAATAAATGCAAAAGCAATTGATTTTGTGAAGTTTTTCGACGAAAGTGGATTTCGTCGAAGATTTTTGACGGAAAACGAATTCCGTCGAAAATGGATGAATAAAATAAATTGCAAAAGAAATTCATTTTGTGAAGTTTTTCGACGGAAAACGAATTCCGTCGAAAACTGATGAATTAAATAATTGCAAAAGAAATTGATTTTGTGAAGTTTTTCGATGGAAAATGGATTCCGTCGAAAACTGATGAATAAAATAAATGCAAAAGAAATTGATATTGTGAAGTTTTTTGACGGAAAACGGATTCCGTCGAAAATGGATGAATAAAATAAATGCATATGCAATTGATTTTGTGAAATTTTTCGACGAAAATGGATTTCGTCGAAGATTTTTGACGAAAAACGAATTCCGTCTAAAACGAATGAATAAAATAAATTGCAAAAGAAATTCATTTTGTGAAGTTTTTCGACGGAAAACGAATTCCGTCGAAAACGGATGAATAAAATAATTGCAAAAGAAATTGATTTTGTGAAGTTTTTCGATGGAAAATGGATTCCGTCGAAAACTGATGAATAAAATAAATGCAAAAGAAATTGATTTTGTGAAGTTTTTCGACGGAAAATGGATTCCTACAACGGAAAATGGATTCCGTCGAAAACGGATGAAAATAATAATTGCAAAAGAAATTGATTTTGTGAAGTTTTTCGATGGAAAATGGATGCCGTCGAAGATTTTTGACAGAAAATGGATTCCGTCGAAAATGGATGAATAAAATAAATGCAAAAGAAATTGATTTTGTGAAGTTTTTCGTTGGAAAATGGATTCCGTCGAAAACTAATAAATAAAATAAATGCAAAAGAAATTGACTTTGTGAAGTTTTTCGACGGAAAAGGGATTCCGTCGAAGATTTTTGACGGAAAATGTATTCCGTCGAAAATGGATGAATAAAATAAATGCAAAAGAAATTGATTTTGTGAAGTTTTTCGACGGAAAAAGAATTGCGTCGAAAACTGATGAATAAAATAAATGCAAAAGAAATTGATTTTGTGAAGGTTTTCAACGAAAAATGGATTCCGCCGAAAACAGATGAATAAAATAAATGCAAAAGAAATTGATTTTGTTAAGTTTTTAGACAAAAAATGGATTCCGTCAAAAACTGATGAATAAAATAAATGCAAAAGAAATTGATTTTGTGAAGTTTTTCGACGTAAAAGGGATTCCGTCGAAGATTTTTGACAGAAAATGAATTCCGTCGAAAATGAATGAATACAATAATTGCAAAAGAAATTGATTTTGTGAAGTTTTTTGACGGAAAACGGATTCCGTCGAAAATGGATGAATAAAATAAATGCAAAAGCAATTGATTTTGTGAAGTTTTTCGACGAAAATGGATTTCGTCGAAGATTTTTGATGGAAAATGAATTCCGTCGAAAACGGATGAATAAAATAAATTGCAAAAAAATTCATTTTGTGAAGTTTTTCGACGAAAAACGAATTCCGTCGAAAACTGATGAATAAAATAAATGCAAAAGAAATTGATTTTGTGAAGTTTTTCCATGGAAAATGGATTCCGTCGAAAACTGATGAATAAAATAAATGCAAAAGAAATTGATTTTGTGAAGTTTTTCGACGGAAAATGGATTCCGTCGAAGATTTTTGACAGAAAATGAATTCCGTCAAAAATGGATGAATAAAATAAATGCAAAAGAAATTGATTTTGTGAAGTTTTTTGACGGAAAACGGATTCCGTCGAAAATGGATGAATAAAATAAATGCAAAAGCAATTGATTTTGTTAAGTTTTTCGACGAAAATGGATTTCGTCGAAGATTTTTGACGGAAAACGAATTCCGTTGAAAACGGATGAATAAAATAAATTGCAAATGAAATTCATTTTGTGAAGTTTTTCGACGGAAAACGAATTCCGTCGAAAACTGATGAATAAAATAAATGCAAAAGAAATTGATTTTGTGAAGTTTTTCGATGGAAAATGGATTTCGTCGAAAACTGGTGAATAAAATAAATGCAAAAGAAATTGATTTTGTGAAGTTTTTCGACGGAAAATGGATTCCGTCGCAGATTTTTGACGGAAAATGAATTTCGTTGAAAATGGATGAATAAAATAAATGCAAAAGAAATGGATTTTGTGAAGTTTTTCGACAGAAAATGGATTCCGTCGAAAATGGATGAATAAAATAAATGCAAAAGAAATTGATATTGTGAAGTTTTTTGACAGAAAACGGATTCCGTCGAAAATGGATGAATAAAATAAATGCAAAAACAATTGATTTTGTGAAGTTTTTCGACGAAAATGGATTTCGTCGAAGATTTTTGACGGAAAACGAATTCCGTCTAAAACGGGTGAATAAAATAAATTGCAAAAGAAATTCATTTTGTGAAGTTTTTTGACGGAAAACGAATTCCGTCGAAAACAGATGAATAAAATAAATGCAAAAGAAATTGATTTTGTGAAGTTTTTCTATGGAAAATGGATTCCGTTGAAAATTGATGAATAAAACAAATGCAAAAGAAATTCATTTTGTGAAGTTTTTCGACGAAAATGGATTTCGTCGAAGTTTTTTGACGGAAAACGAATTCCGTCGAAAATGGATGAATAAAATAAATTGCAAAAGAAATTCATTTTGGGAAGTTTTTCGACGGAAAACGAATTCCGTCGAACACTGATGGATAAAATAATTGCAAAAGAAATTTATTTTGTGAAGTTTTTCGATGGAAAATGGATTCCGTCGAAGATTTTTGACGGAAAAAGAATTCCGTCGAAAATGGATGAATAAAATAAATGTAAAAGAAATTGATTTTGTTAAGTTTTTTGACGGAAAACGGATTCCGTCGAAAATGGATGAATAAAATAAATGCAAAAGCAATTGATTTTGTGAAGTTTTTCGACGAAAATGGATTTCGTCGAAGATTTTTGACGGAAAACGAATTCCGTCGAAAATGGATGAATAAAATAAATTGCAAAAGAAATTCATTTTGAGTTTTTCGACGGAAAACGAATTCCGTCGAAAACTGATGAATAAAATAAATGCAAAAGAAATTGATTTTGTGAAGTTTTTCGATGGAAAATGGATTTCGTCGAAAACTGGTGAATAAAATAAATGCAAAAGAAATTGATTTTGTGAAGTTTTTCGACGGAAAATGGATTCCGTCGAAGATTTTTGACGGAAAATGAATTTCGTTGAAAATCGATGAAAAAATAAATGCAAAAGAAATTGATTTTGTGAAGTTTTTCGATGGAAAATGGATGCCGTCGAAGATTTTTGACAGAAAATGGATTCCGTCGAAAATGGATGAATAAAATAAATGCAAAAGAAATAGATATTGTGAAGTTTTTTGACAGAAAACGGATTCCGTCGAAAATGGATGAATAAAATAAATGCAAAAGAAATTGATTTTGTGAAGTTTTTCGACGAAAATGGATTCCGTCGAAGATTTTTGACGGAAAATGTATTCCGTCGAAAACGGATGAATAAAATAAATGCAAAAGAAATTGATTTTGTGAAGTTTTTCGACGGAAAAAGAATTCCGTCGAAAACTGATGAATAAAATAAATGCAAAAGAAATTGATTTTGTGAAGTTTTTCGACGAAAATGGATTTCGTCGAAAACAGATGAATAAAATAAAAGCAAAAGAAAATGATTTTGTTAAGTTTTTAGAAAAAAAATGGATTCCGTCGAAAACTGATGAATAAAATAAATGCAAAAGAAATTGATTTTGTGAAGTTTATCGACGAAAAAGGGATTCCGTCGAAGATTTTTGACGAAAACGAATTCCGTCGAAAATGAATGAATAAAATAAATTGCAAAAGAAATTGATTTTGTGAAGTTTTTCGATGGAAAATGGATTCCGTCGAAAACTGATGAATAAAATAAATGCAAAAGCAATTGATTTTGTGAAGTTTTTCGACGAAAATGGATTTCGTCGAAGATTTTTGACGGAAAATGAATTCCGTCGAAAATGGATGAATAAAATAAATTGCAAAAGAAATTCATTTTGTGAAGTTTTTCGACGGAAAATGAATTCCGTCGAAAACTGATGCATAAAATAATTGCAAAAGAAATTGATTTTGTGAAGTTTTTCGATGGAAAATGGATTCCGTCGAAAACTGATGAATAAAATAAATGCAAAAGAAATTGATTTTGTGAAGTTTTTTGACGGAAAACGGATTCCGTCGAAAATGGATGAATAAAATAAATGCAAAAGCAATTGATTTTGTGAAGTTCTTCGACGAAAATGGATTTCGTCGAAGATTTTTGACGGAAAATGAATTCCGTCTAAAACGGATGAATAAAATAAATTGCAAAAGAAATTCATTTTGTGAAGTTTTTCGACGGAAAACGATTTCCGTCGAAAACTGATGAATAAAATAATTGCAAAAGAAATTGATTTTGTGAAGTTTTTCGATGGAAAATGGATTCCGTCGAAAACTGATGAATAAAATAAATGCAAAAGAAATTGATATTGTGAAGTTTTTTGACGGAAAACGGATTCCGTCGAAAATGGATGAATAAAATAAATGCATATGCAATTGATTTTGTGAAATTTTTCGACGAAAATGGATTTCGTCGAAGATTTTTGACGAAAAACGAATTCCGTCTAAAACGAATGAATAAAATAAATTGCAAAAGAAATTCATTTTGTGAAGTTTTTCGACGGAAAACGAATTCCGTCGAAAACTGATGAATAAAATAATTGCAAAAGAAATTGATTTTGTGAAGTTTTTCGATGGAAAATGGATTCCGTCGAAAACTGATGAATAAAATAAATGCAAAAGAAATTGATTTTGTGAAGTTTTTCGACGGAAAATGGATTCCTACGACGGAAAATGGATTCTGTCGAAAACGGATGAAAAAATAATTGCAAAAGAAATTGATTTTGTGAAGTTTTTCGATGGAAAATGGATGCCGTCGAAGATTTTTGACAGAAAATGGATTCCGTCGAAAATGGATGAATAAAATAAATGCAAAAGAAATTGATTTTGTGAAGTTTTTCGACGGAAAAGGGATTTCGTCGAAGATGGATGAAGAAAGCAATTGATTTTTTAAGACGGAAAATGGATTCCGTCGAAAATTAAAATAAATGCAAAAGAAATTGATTTTGTGAAGTTTTTCGACGGAAAAAGAATTGCGTCGAAAACTGATGAATAAAATAAATGCAAAAGAAATTGATTTTGTGAAGGTTTTCAACGGAAAATGGATTCCGCCGAAAACAGATGAATAAAATAAATGCAAAAGAAATTGATTTTGTTAAGTTTTTAGACAAAAAATGAATTCCGTCGAAAACTGATGAATAAAATAAATGCAAAAGAAATTGATTTTGTGAAGTTTTTCGACGAAAAAGGGATTCCGTCGAAAATGAATGAATACAATAATTGCAAAAGAAATTGATTTTGTTAAGTTTTTTGACGGAAAACGGATTTCGTCGAAAATGGATGAATAAAATAAATGCAAAAGCAATTGATTTTGTGAAGTTTTTCGACGAAAATGGATTTCGTCGAAGATTTTGGATGGAAAATGAATTCCGTCGAAAACGGATGAATAAAATAAATTGCAAAAAAATTCATTTTGTGAATTTTTCGACGAAAAACGAATTCCGTCGAAAACTGATCAATAAAATAAATGCAAAAGAAATTGATTTTGTGAAGTTTTTCCATGGAAAATGGATTCCGTCGAAAACTGATGAATAAAATAAATGCAAAAGAAATTGATTTTGTGAAGTTTTTCGACGGAAAATGGATTCCGTCGAAGATTTTTGACAGAAAATGAATTCCGTCAAAAATGGATGAATAAAATAAATGCAAAAGAAATTGATTTTGTGAAGTTTTTTGACGGAAAACGGATTCCGTCGAAAATGGATGAATAAAATAAATGCAAAAGCAATTGATTTTGTTAAGTTTTTCGACGAAAATGGATTTCGTCGAAGATTTTTGACGGAAAACGAATTCCGTTGAAAACGGATGAATAAAATAAATTGCAAATGAAATTCATTTTGTGAAGTTTTTCGACGGAAAACGAATTCCGTCGAAAACTGATGAATAAAATAAATGCAAAAGAAATTGATTTTGTGAAGTTTTTCGATGGAAAATGGATTTCGTCGAAAACTGGTGAATAAAATAAATGCAAAAGAAATTGATTTTGTGAAGTTTTTCGACGGAAAATGGATTCCGTCGCAGATTTTTGACGGAAAATGAATTTCGTTGAAAATGGATGAATAAAATAAATGCAAAAGAAATGGATTTTGTGAAGTTTTTCGACAGAAAATGGATTCCGTCGAAAATGGATGAATAAAATAAATGCAAAAGAAATTGATATTGTGAAGTTTTTTGACAGAAAACGGATTCCGTCGAAAATGGATGAATAAAATAAATGCAAAAGCAATTGATTTTGTGAAGTTTTTCGACGAAAATGGATTTCGTCGAAGATTTTTGACGGAAAACGAATTCCGTCTAAAACGGGTGAATAAAATAAATTGCAAAAGAAATTCATTTTGTGAAGTTTTTTGACGGAAAACGAATTCCGTCGAAAACAGATGAATAAAATAAATGCAAAAGAAATTGATTTTGTGAAGTTTTTCTATGGAAAATGGATTCCGTTGAAAATTGATGAATAAAACAAATGCAAAAGAAATTCATTTTGTGAAGTTTTTCGACGAAAATGGATTTCGTCGAAGATTTTTGACGGAAAACGAATTCCGTCGAAAATGGATGAATAAAATAAATTGCAAAAGAAATTCATTTTGGGAAGTTTTTCGACGGAAAACGAATTCCGTCGAACACTGATGGATAAAATAATTGCAAAAGAAATTTATTTTGTGAAGTTTTTCGATGGAAAATGGATTCCGTCGAAGATTTTTGACGGAAAAAGAATTCCGTCGAAAATGGATGAATAAAATAAATGTAAAAGAAATTGATTTTGTTAAGTTTTTTGACGGAAAACGGATTCCGTCGAAAATGGATGAATAAAATAAATGCAAAAGCAATTGATTTTGTGAAGTTTTTCGACGAAAATGGATTTCGTCGAAGATTTTTGACGGAAAACGAATTCCGTCGAAAATGGATGAATAAAATAAATTGCAAAAGAAATTCATTTTGTGAAGTTTTTCGACGGAAAACGAATTCCGTCGAAAACTGATGAATAAAATAATTGCAAAAGAAATTGATTTTGTGAAGTTTTTCGATGGAAAATGGATTCCGTCGAAAACTGATGAATAAAATAAATGCAAAAGAAATTGATATTGTGAAGTTTTTTGACGGAAAACGGATTCCGTCGAAAATGGATGAATAAAATAAATGCATATGCAATTGATTTTGTGAAATTTTTCGACGAAAATGGATTTCGTCGAAGATTTTTGACGAAAAACGAATTCCGTCTAAAACCAATGAATAAAATAAATTGCAAAAGAAATTCATTTTGTGAAGTTTTTCGACGGAAAACGAATTCCGTCGAAAACTGATGAATAAAATAATTGCAAAAGAAATTGATTTTGTGAAGTTTTTCGATGGAAAATGGATTCCGTCGAAAACTGATGAATAAAATAAATGCAAAAGAAATTGATTTTGTGAAGTTTTTCGACGGAAAATGGATTCCTACGACGGAAAATGGATTCCGTCGAAAATGGATGAAAATAATAATTGCAAAAGAAATTGATTTTGTGAAGTATTTCGATGGAAAATGGATGCCGTCGAAGATTTTTGACAGAAAATGGATTCCGTCGAAAATGGATGAATAAAATAAATGCAAAAGAAATTGATTTTGTGAAGTTTTTCGTTGGAAAATGGATTCCGTCGAAAATAATGAATAAAATAAATGCAAAAGAAATTGATTTTGAAGTTTTTCGACGGAAAAGGGATTCCGTCGATTTTGGAAAATGTGAAGTTTTTTGATTTTGTGAAGTTTTTCGACGGAAAATGGATTCCGTCGAAGATTTTGGACGGAAAATGAATTCCGTCGAAAATGGATGAATAAAATAAATGCAAAAGAAATTCATTTTGTGAAGTTTTTCGACGGAAAACGAATTCCGTCGAAAACTGATGAATAAAATAAAAACGAATTCCGTCGAAAACTGATGAATAAAATAAATGCAAAAGAAATTGATTTTGTGAAGTTTTTCGACGGAAAATGGATTCCGTCGAAGATTTTTGACAGAAAATGAATTCCGTCAAAAATGGATGAATAAAATAAATGCAAAAGAAATTGATTTTGTGAAGTTTTTTGACGGAAAACGGATTCCGTCGAAAATGGATGAATAAAATAAATGCAAAAGCAATTGATTTTGTTAAGTTTTTCGACGAAAATGGATTTCGTCGAAGATTTTTGACGGAAAACGAATTCCGTCGAAAACGGATGAATAAAATAAATTGCAAAAGAAATTCATTTTGTGAAGTTTTTCGACGGAAAACGAATTCCGTCGAAAACTGATGAATAAAATAAATGCAAAAGAAATTGATTTTGTGAAGTTTTTCGATGGAAAATGGATTTCGTCGAAAACTGGTGAATAAAATAAATGCAAAAGAAATTGATTTTGTGAAGTTTTTCGACGGAAAATGGATTCCGTCGCAGATTTTTGACGGAAAATGAATTTCGTTGAAAATGGATGAATAAAATAAATGCAAAAGAAATGGATTTTGTGAAGTTTTTCGACAGAAAATGGATTCCGTCGAAAATGGATGAATAAAATAAATGCAAAAGAAATTGATATTGTGAAGTTTTTTGACAGAAAACGGATTCCGTCGAAAATGGATGAATAAAATAAATGCAAAAACAATTGATTTTGTGAAGTTTTTCGACGAAAATGGATTTCGTCGAAGATTTTTGACGGAAAACGAATTCCGTCTAAAACGGGTGAATAAAATAAATTGCAAAAGAAATTCATTTTGTGAAGTTTTTTGACGGAAAACGAATTCCGTCGAAAACAGATGAATAAAATAAATGCAAAAGAAATTGATTTTGTGAAGTTTTTCTATGGAAAATGGATTCCGTTGAAAATTGATGAATAAAACAAATGCAAAAGAAATTCATTTTGTGAAGTTTTTCGACGAAAATGGATTTCGTCGAAGTTTTTTGACGGAAAACGAATTCCGTCGAAAATGGATGAATAAAATAAATTGCAAAAGAAATTCATTTTGGGAAGTTTTTCGACGGAAAACGAATTCCGTCGAACACTGATGGATAAAATAATTGCAAAAGAAATTTATTTTGTGAAGTTTTTCGATGGAAAATGGATTCCGTCGAAGATTTTTGACGGAAAAAGAATTCCGTCGAAAATGGATGAATAAAATAAATGTAAAAGAAATTGATTTTGTTAAGTTTTTTGACGGAAAACGGATTCCGTCGAAAATGGATGAATAAAATAAATGCAAAAGCAATTGATTTTGTGAAGTTTTTCGACGAAAATGGATTTCGTCGAAGATTTTTGACGGAAAACGAATTCCGTCGAAAATGGATGAATAAAATAAATTGCAAAAGAAATTCATTTTGTGAAGTTTTTCGACGGAAAACGAATTCCGTCGAAAACTGATGAATAAAATAAATGCAAAAGAAATTGATTTTGTGAAGTTTTTCGATGGAAAATGGATTTCGTCGAAAACTGGTGAATAAAATAAATGCAAAAGAAATTGATTTTGTGAAGTTTTTCGACGGAAAATGGATTCCGTCGCAGATTTTTGACGGAAAATGAATTTCGTTGAAAATGGATGAATAAAATAAATGCAAAAGAAATGGATTTTGTGAAGTTTTTCGACAGAAAATGGATTCCGTCGAAAATGGATGAATAAAATAAATGCAAAAGAAATTGATATTGTGAAGTTTTTTGACAGAAAACGGATTCCGTCGAAAATGGATGAATAAAATAAATGCAAAAACAATTGATTTTGTGAAGTTTTTCGACGAAAATGGATTTCGTCGAAGATTTTTGACGGAAAACGAATTCCGTCTAAAACGGGTGAATAAAATAAATTGCAAAAGAAATTCATTTTGTGAAGTTTTTTGACGGAAAACGAATTCCGTCGAAAACAGATGAATAAAATAAATGCAAAAGAAATTGATTTTGTGAAGTTTTTCTATGGAAAATGGATTCCGTTGAAAATTGATGAATAAAACAAATGCAAAAGAAATTCATTTTGTGAAGTTTTTCGACGAAAATGGATTTCGTCGAAGATTTTTGACGGAAAACGAATTCCGTCGAAAATGGATGAATAAAATAAATTGCAAAAGAAATTCATTTTGGGAAGTTTTTCGACGGAAAACGAATTCCGTCGAACACTGATGGATAAAATAATTGCAAAAGAAATTTATTTTGTGAAGTTTTTCGATGGAAAATGGATTCCGTCGAAGATTTTTGACGGAAAAAGAATTCCGTCGAAAATGGATGAATAAAATAAATGTAAAAGAAATTGATTTTGTTAAGTTTTTTGACGGAAAACGGATTCCGTCGAAAATGGATGAATAAAATAAATGCAAAAGCAATTGATTTTGTGAAGTTTTTCGACGAAAATGGATTTCGTCGAAGATTTTTGACGGAAAACGAATTCCGTCGAAAATGGATGAATAAAATAAATTGCAAAAGAAATTCATTTTGTGAAGTTTTTCGACGGAAAACGAATTCCGTCGAAAACTGATGAATAAAATAATTGCAAAAGAAATTGATTTTGTGAAGTTTTTCGATGGAAAATGGATTCCGTCGAAAACTGATGAATAAAATAAATGCAAAAGAAATTGATATTGTGAAGTTTTTTGACGGAAAACGGATTCCGTCGAAAATGGATGAATAAAATAAATGCATATGCAATTGATTTTGTGAAATTTTTCGACGAAAATGGATTTCGTCGAAGATTTTTGACGAAAAACGAATTCCGTCTAAAACGAATGAATAAAATAAATTGCAAAAGAAATTCATTTTGTGAAGTTTTTCGACGGAAAACGAATTCCGTCGAAAACTGATGAATAAAATAATTGCAAAAGAAATTGATTTTGTGAAGTTTTTCGATGGAAAATGGATTCCGTCGAAAACTGATGAATAAAATAAATGCAAAAGAAATTGATTTTGTGAAGTTTTTCGACGGAAAATGGATTCCTACGACGGAAAATGGATTCCGTCGAAAACGGATGAAAATAATAATTGCAAAAGAAATTGATTTTGTGAAGTTTTTCGATGGAAAATGGATGCCGTCGAAGATTTTTGACAGAAAATGGATTCCGTCGAAAATGGATGAATAAAATAAATGCAAAAGAAATTGATTTTGTGAAGTTTTTCGTTGGAAAATGGATTCCGTCAAAAACTAATAAATAAAATAAATGCAAAAGAAATTGACTTTGTGAAGTTTTTCGACGGAAAAGGGATTCCGTCGAAGATTTTTGACGGAAAATGTATTCCGTCGAAAATGGATGAATAAAATAAATGCAAAAGAAATTGATTTTGTGAAGTTTTTCGACGGAAAAAGAATTGCGTCGAAAACTGATGAATAAAATAAATGCAAAAGAAATTGATTTTGTGAAGGTTTTCAACGAAAAATGGATTCCGCCGAAAACAGATGAATAAAATAAATGCAAAAGAAATTGATTTTGTTAAGTTTTTAGACAAAAAATGGATTCCGTCAAAAACTGATGAATAAAATAAATGCAAAAGAAATTGATTTTGTGAAGTTTTTCGACGTAAAAGGGATTCCGTCGAAGATTTTTGACAGAAAATGAATTCCGTCGAAAATGAATGAATACAATAATTGCAAAAGAAATTGATTTTGTGAAGTTTTTTGACGGAAAACGGATTCCGTCGAAAATGGATGAATAAAATAAATGCAAAAGCAATTGATTTTGTGAAGTTTTTCGACGAAAATGGATTTCGTCGAAGATTTTTGATGGAAAATGAATTCCGTCGAAAACGGATGAATAAAATAAATTGCAAAAAAATTCATTTTGTGAAGTTTTTCGACGAAAAACGAATTCCGTCGAAAACTGATGAATAAAATAAATGCAAAAGAAATTGATTTTGTGAAGTTTTTCCATGGAAAATGGATTCCGTCGAAAACTGATGAATAAAATAAATGCAAAAGAAATTGATTTTGTGAAGTTTTTCGACGGAAAATGGATTCCGTCGAAGATTTTTGACAGAAAATGAATTCCGTCAAAAATGGATGAATAAAATAAATGCAAAAGAAATTGATTTTGTGAAGTTTTTTGACGGAAAACGGATTCCGTCGAAAATGGATGAATAAAATAAATGCAAAAGCAATTGATTTTGTTAAGTTTTTCGACGAAAATGGATTTCGTCGAAGATTTTTGACGGAAAACGAATTCCGTTGAAAACGGATGAATAAAATAAATTGCAAATGAAATTCATTTTGTGAAGTTTTTCGACGGAAAACGAATTCCGTCGAAAACTGATGAATAAAATAAATGCAAAAGAAATTGATTTTGTGAAGTTTTTCGATGGAAAATGGATTTCGTCGAAAACTGGTGAATAAAATAAATGCAAAAGAAATTGATTTTGTGAAGTTTTTCGACGGAAAATGGATTCCGTCGAAGATTTTTGACGGAAAATGAATTTCGTTGAAAATGGATGAATAAAATAAATGCAAAAGAAATGGATTTTGTGAAGTTTTTCGACAGAAAATGGATTCCGTCGAAAATGGATGAATAAAATAAATGCAAAAGAAATTGATATTGTGAAGTTTTTTGACAGAAAACGGATTCCGTCGAAAATGGATGAATAAAATAAATGCAAAAGCAATTGATTTTGTGAAGTTTTTCGACGAAAATGGATTTCGTCGAAGATTTTTGACGGAAAACGAATTCCGTCTAAAACGGGTGAATAAAATAAATTGCAAAAGAAATTCATTTTGTGAAGTTTTTTGACGGAAAACGAATTCCGTCGAAAACAGATGAATAAAATAAATGCAAAAGAAATTGATTTTGTGAAGTTTTTCTATGGAAAATGGATTCCGTTGAAAATTGATGAATAAAACAAATGCAAAAGAAATTCATTTTGTGAAGTTTTTCGACGAAAATGGATTTCGTCGAAGATTTTTGACGGAAAACGAATTCCGTCGAAAATGGATGAAAAAAATAAATTGCAAAAGAAATTCATTTTGGGAAGTTTTTCGACGGAAAACGAATTCCGTCGAACACTGATGGATAAAATAATTGCAAAAGAAATTTATTTTGTGAAGTTTTTCGATGGAAAATGGATTCCGTCGAAGATTTTTGACGGAAAAAGAATTCCGTCGAAAATGGATGAATAAAATAAATGTAAAAGAAATTGATTTTGTTAAGTTTTTTGACGGAAAACGGATTCCGTCGAAAATGGATGAATAAAATAAATGCAAAAGCAATTGATTTTGTGAAGTTTTTCGACGAAAATGGATTTCGTCGAAGATTTTTGACGGAAAACGAATTCCGTCGAAAATGGATGAATAAAATAAATTGCAAAAGAAATTCATTTTGTGAAGTTTTTCGACGGAAAACGAATTCCGTCGAAAACTGATGAATAAAATAATTGCAAAAGAATTTGTGAAGTTTTTCGATGGAAAATGGATTCCGTCGAAAACTGATGAATAAAATAAATGCAAAAGAAATTGATTTTGTGAAGTTTTTCGACGGAAAATGGATTCCGTCGAAAACGGATGAAAATAATAATTGCAAAAGAAATTGATTTTGTGAAGTTTTTCGATGGAAAATCGATGCCGTCGAAGATTTTTGACAGAAAATGGATTCCGTCGAAAATGGATGAATAAAATAAATGCAAAAGAAATTGATTTTGTGAAGTTTTTCGTTGGAAAATGGATTCCGTCGAAAACTAATAAATAAAATAAATGCAAAAGAAATTGACTTTGTGAAGTTTTTCGACGGAAAAGGGATTCCGTCGAAGATTTTTGACGGAAAATGTATTCCGTCGAAAATGGATGAATAAAATAAATGCAAAAGAAATTGATTTTGTGAAGTTTTTCGACGGAAAAAGAATTGCGTCGAAAACTGATGAATAAAATAAATGCAAAAGAAATTGATTTTGTGAAGGTTTCCAACGGAAAATGGATTCCGCCGAAAACTGATGAATAAAATAAATGCAAAAGAAATTGATTTTGTTAAGTTTTTAGACGAAAAATGGATTCCGTCGAAAACTGATGAATAAAATAAATGCAAAAGAAATTGATTTTGTGAAGTTTTTCGACGAAAAAGGGATTCCGTCGAAGATTTTTGACGGAAAATGAATTCCGTCGAAAATGAATGAATACAATAATTGCAAAAGAAATTGATTTTGTGAAGTTTTTTGACGGAAAACGGATTCCGTCGAAAATGGATGAATAAAATAAATGCAAAAGCAATTGATTTTGTGAAGTTTTTTGACGAAAATGGATATCGTCGAAGATTTTTGATGGAAAACGAATTCCGTCGAAAACGGATGAATAAAATAAATTGCAAAAAAAATTCGTTTTGTGAAGTTTTTCGACGAAAAACGAATTCCGTCGAAAACAGATGAATAAAATAAATGCAAAAGAAATTGATTTTGTGATGTTTTTCCATGGAAAATGGATTCCGTCGAAAACTGATGAATAAAAAAAATGCAAAAGAAATTGATTTTGTGAAGTTTTTCGACGGAAAATGGATTTCGTCGAAGATTTTTGACAGAAAATGAATTCCGTAAAAAATGGATGAAAAAATAAATGCAAAAGTAATTGATTTTGTGAAGTGTTTTGACGGAAAATGGGTTCCGTCGAAAATGGATGAATAAAATAAATGGAAAAGAAATGGATTTTGTGAAGTTTTTCGACGGAAAATGGATTCCGTCGAAAACTGATGAATAAAATAAATGCAAAAGAAATTGATTTTGTGAAGTTTTTCGACGGAAAATGGATTTCGTCGAAGATTTTTGATGGAAAATGTATTACGTCGGAGATTTTTGACGGAAAATGAATTCAGTCGAAAATGGATGAATAAAATAAATTGCAAAAGAAATTGATTTTGTGAAGTTTTTTGACGGAAAACGGATTCCGTCAAAGATGGATGAATAAAATAAATGCAAAAGAAATTGATATTGTGAAGTTTTTTGACGGAAAACGGATTCCGTCGAAAATGGATGAATAAAATAAATGCAAAAGCAATTGATTTTGTGAAGTTTTTCGACGAAAATGGATTTCGTCGAAGATTTTTGACGAAAAATGAATTCCGTCTAAAACGAATGAATAAAATAAATTGCAAAAGAAACTCATTTTGTGAAGTTTTTCGACGGAAAAAGAATTTCGTCGAAAACTGATGAATAAAATAAATGCAAAAGAAATTCATTTTGTGAAGTTTTTCGACGGAAAATGAATTCCGTCGAAAACTGATGAAAAAAATAAATGCAAAAGAAATTGATTTTGTGAATTTTTTTGACGGAAAATGAATTCCATCGAAAATGGATGAATAAAATAAACGCAAAAGAAATTGATATTGTGAAGTTTTTCGATGGAAAATGGATTCTTTCGACGGAAAATGGATTCCGTAAAAAATGGATGAAAAAAATAAATGCAAAAGAAATTGATTTTGTGAAGTGTTTTGACGGAAAATGGATTCCGTCGAAAATGGATGAATAAAATAAATGGAAAAGAAATTGATTTTGTGAAGTTTTTCGACGGAAAATGGATTCCGTCGAAAACTGATGAATAAAATAAATGCAAAAGAAATTGATTTTGTGAAGTTTTTCGACGGAAAATGGATTCCGTCGAAGATTTTTGATGGAAAATGTATTACGTCGGAGATTTTTGACGGAAAATGAATTCAGTCGAAAATGGATGAATAAAATAAATTGCAAAAGAAATTGATTTTGTGAAGTTTTTTTACGGAAAACGGATTCCGTCAAAGATGGATGAATAAAATAAATGCAAAAGAAATTGATATTGTGAAGTTTTTTGACGGAAAACGGATTCCGTCGAAAATGGATGAATAAAATAAATGCAAAAGCAATTGATTTTGTGAAGTTTTTCGACGAAAATGGATTTCGTCGAAGATTTTTGACGAAAAATGAATTCCGTCTAAAACGAATGAATAAAATAAATTGCAAAAGAAATTCATTTTGTGAAGTTTTTCGACGGAAAAAGAATTTCGTCGAAAACTGATGAATAAAATAAATGCAAAAGAAATTCATTTTGTGAAGTTTTTCGACGGAAAATGGATTCCGTCGAAAACTGATGAATAAAATAAATGCAAAAGAAATTGATTTTGTGAATTTTTTTGACGAAAAATGGATTCCGTCGAAGATTTTTGACGGAAAATGAATTCCATCGAAAATGGATGAATAAAATAAACGCAAAAGAAATTGATTTTGTGAAGTTTTTCGATGGAAAATGGATTCCTTCGACGGAAAATGGATTCCGTAAAAAATGGATGAAAAAAATAAATGCAAAAGAAATTGATTTTGTGAAGTGTTTTGACGGAAAATGGATTCCGTCGAAAATGGATGAATAAAATAAATGGAAAAGAAATTGATTTTGTGAAGTTTTTCGACGGAAAATGGATTCCGTCGAAAACTGATGAATAAAATAAATGCAAAAGAAATTGATTTTGTGAAGTTTTTCGACGGAAAATGGATTCCGTCGAAGATTTTTGATGGAAAATGTATTACGTCGGAGATTTTTGACGGAAAATGAATTCAGTCGAAAATGGATGAATAAAATAAATTGCAAAAGAAATTGATTTTGTGAAGTTTTTTGACGGAAAACGGATTCCGTCAAAGATGGATGAATAAAATAAATGCAAAAGAAATTGATATTGTGAAGTTTTTTGACGGAAAACGGATTCCGTCGAAAATGGATGAATAAAATAAATGCAAATGCAATTGATTTTGTGAAGTTTTTCGACGAAAATGGATTTCGTCGAAGATTTTTGACGGAAAACGAATTCCGTCTAAAACGAATGAATAAAATAAATTGCAAAAGAAATTCATTTTGTGAAGTTTTTCGACGGAAAACGAATTCCGTCGAAAACTGATGAATAAAATAATTGCAAAAGAAATTGATTTTGTGAAGTTTTTCGATGGAAAATGGATTCCGTCGAAAACTGATGAATAAAATAAATGCAAAAGAAATTGATTTTGTGAAGTTTTTCGACGGAAAATGGATTCCTACGACGGAAAATGGATTCCGTCGAAAACGGATGAAAATAATAATTGCAAAAGAAATTGATTTTGTGAAGTTTTTCGACGGAAAATGGATTCCGTCGAAAATGGATGAATAAAATAAATGCAAAAGAAATTGATTTTGTGAAGTTTTTCGTTGGAAAATGGATTCCGTCGAAAACTAATAAATAAAATAAATGCAAAAGAAATTGACTTTGTGAAGTTTTTCGACGGAAAAGGGATTCCGTCGAAGATTTTTGACGGAAAATGTATTCCGTCGAAAATGGATGAATAAAATAAATGCAAAAGAAATTGATTTTGTGAAGTTTTTCGACGGAAAAAGAATTGCGTCAAAAACTGATGAATAAAATAAATGCAAAAGAAATTGATTTTGTGAAGGTTTTCAACGGAAAATGGATTCCGCCGAAAACTGATGAATAAAATAAATGCAAAAGAAATTGATTTTGTTAAGTTTTTAGACAAAAAATGGATTCCGTCGAAAACTGATGAATAAAATAAATGCAAAAGCAATTGATTTTGTGAAGTTTTTCGACGAAAAAGGGATTCCGTCGAAGATTTTTGACGGAAAATGAATTCCGTCGAAAATGAATGAATACAATAATTGCAAAAGAAATTGATTTTGTGAAGTTTTTTGACGGAAAACGGATTCCGTCGAAAATGGATGAATAAAATAAATGCAAAAGCAATTGATTTTGTGAAGTTTTTCGACGAAAATGGATTTCGTCGAAGATTTTTGATGGAAAACGAATTCCGTCGAAAACGGATGAATAAAATAAATTGCAAAAAAATTCATTTTGTGAAGTTTTTCGACGAAAAACGAATTCCGTCGAAAACTGATGAATAAAATAAATGCAAAAGAAATTGATTTTGTGAAGTTTTTCCATGGAAAATGGATTCCGTCGAAAACTGATGAATAAAATAAATGCAAAAGAAATTGATTTTGTGAAGTTTTTCGACGGAAAATGGATTCCGTCGAAGATTTTTGACAGAAAATGAATTCCGTCAAAAATGGATGAATAAAATAAATGCAAAAGAAATTGATTTTGTGAAGTTTTTTGACGGAAAACGGATTCCGTCGAAAATGGATGAATAAAATAAATGCAAAAGCAATTGATTTTGTTAAGTTTTTCGACGAAAATGGATTTCGTCGAAGATTTTTGACGGAAAACGAATTCCGTTGAAAACGGATGAATAAAATAAATTGCAAATGAAATTCATTTTGTGAAGTTTTTCGACGGAAAACGAATTCCGTCGAAAACTGATGAATAAAATAAATGCAAAAGAAATTGATTTTGTGAAGTTTTTCGATGGAAAATGGATTTCGTCGAAAACTGGTGAATAAAATAAATGCAAAAGAAATTGATTTTGTGAAGTTTTTCGACGGAAAATGGATTCCGTCGAAGATTTTTGACGGAAAATGAATTTCGTTGAAAATGGATGAATAAAATAAATGCATGCAAAAGAAAAAATGGATTTAAATGCAAAAGAAATTGATATTGTGAAGTTTTTTGACAGAAAACGGATTCCGTCGAAAATGGATGAATAAAATAAATGCAAAAGCAATTGATTTTGTGAAGTTTTTCGACGAAAATGGATTTCGTCGAAGATTTTTGACGGAAAACGAATTCCGTCTAAAACGGGTGAATAAAATAAATTGCAAAAGAAATTCATTTTGTGAAGTTTTTTGACGGAAAACGAATTCCGTCGAAAACAGATGAATAAAATAAATGCAAAAGAAATTGATTTTGTGAAGTTTTTCTATGGAAAATGGATTCCGTTGAAAATTGATGAATAAAACAAATGCAAAAGAAATTCATTTTGTGAAGTTTTTCGACGAAAATGGATTTCGTCGAAGATTTTTGACGGAAAACGAATTCCGTCGAAAATGGATGAATAAAATAAATTGCAAAAGAAATTCATTTTGTGAAGTTTTTCGACGGAAAACGAATTCCGTCGAACACTGATGGATAAAATAATTGCAAAAGAAATTTATTTTGTGAAGTTTTTCGATGGAAAATGGATTCCGTCGAAGATTTTTGACGGAAAAAGAATTCCGTCGAAAATGGATGAATAAAATAAATGTAAAAGAAATTGATTTTGTTAAGTTTTTTGACGGAAAACGGATTCCGTCGAAAATGGATGAATAAAATAAATGCAAAAGCAATTGATTTTGTGAAGTTTTTCGACGAAAATGGATTTCGTCGAAGATTTTTGACGGAAAACGAATTCCGTCGAAAATGGATGAATAAAATAAATTGCAAAAGAAATTCATTTTGTGAAGTTTTTCGACGGAAAACGAATTCCGTCGAAAACTGATGAATAAAATAAATGCAAAAGAAATTGATTTTGTGAAGTTTTTCGATGGAAAATGGATTCCGTCGAAAACTGATGAATAAAATAAATGCAAAAGAAATTGATTTTGTGAAGTTTTTTGACGGAAAATGGATTCCGTCGAAAATGATTTTGCATATGCAATTGATTTTGTGAAATTTTTCGGAAAGTGATTTGCGTCGAAGATTTTTGACGAAAAACGAATTCCGTCGAAAACAGATGAATAAAATAAATGCAAAAGAAATTGATTTTGTGAAGTTTTTCGACGGAAAATGGATTCCGTCGAATTTTTGACTGATTCCATTGAAAATGGATAAAATAATTGCAAAAGAAATTGATTTTGTGAAGTTTTTTGATCGGAAAATGGATTCCGTCGAAAACTGGATGAATAAAATAAATGCAAAAGAAATTGATTTTGTGAAGTTTTTCGACGGAAAATGGATTCCGTCGAAAACTGATGAAAATAATAATGCAAAAGAAATTGAAATTGATTTTGTGAAGTTTTTGACAGAAAATGGATTCCGTCGAAAATGGATGAATAAAATAAATGCAAAAGAAATTGATTTTGTGAAGTTTTTCGTTGGAAAATGGATTCCGTCGAAAACTAATAAATAAAATAAATGCAAAAGAAATTGACTTTGTGAAGTTTTTCGACGGAAAAGGGATTCCGTCGAAGATTTTTGACGGAAAATGTATTCCGTCGAAAATGGATGAATAAAATAAATGCAAAAGAAATTGATTTTGTGAAGTTTTTCGACGGAAAAAGAATTGCGTCGAAAACTGATGAATAAAATAAATGCAAAAGAAATTGATTTTGTGAAGGTTTTCAACGGAAAATGGATTCCGCCGAAAACTGATGAATAAAATAAATGCAAAAGAAATTGATTTTGTTAAGTTTTTAGACAAAAAATGGATTCCGTCGAAAACTGATGAATAAAATAAATGCAAAAGAAATTGATTTTGTGAAGTTTTTCGACGAAAAAGGGATTCCGTCGAAGATTTTTGACGGAAAATGAATTCCGTCGAAAATGAATGAATACAATAATTGCAAAAGAAATTGATTTTGTGAAGTTTTTTGACGGAAAACGGATTCCGTCGAAAATGGATGAATAAAATAAATGCAAAAGCAATTGATTTTGTGAAGTTTTTCGACGAAAATGGATTTCGTCGAAGATTTTTGATGGAAAACGAATTCCGTCGAAAACGGATGAATAAAATAAATTGCAAAAAAATTCATTTTGTGAAGTTTTTCGACGAAAAACGAATTCCGTCGAAAACTGATGAATAAAATAAATGCAAAAGAAATTGATTTTGTGAAGTTTTTCCATGGAAAATGGATTCCGTCGAAAACTGATGAATAAAATAAATGCAAAAGAAATTGATTTTGTGAAGTTTTTCGACGGAAAATGGATTCCGTCGAAGATTTTTGACAGAAAATGAATTCCGTCAAAAATGGATGAATAAAATAAATGCAAAAGAAATTGATTTTGTGAAGTTTTTTGACGGAAAACGGATTCCGTCGAAAATGGATGAATAAAATAAATGCAAAAGCAATTGATTTTGTTAAGTTTTTCGACGAAAATGGATTTCGTCGAAGATTTTTGACGGAAAACGAATTCCGTTGAAAACGGATGAATAAAATAAATTGCAAATGAAATTCATTTTGTGAAGTTTTTCGACGGAAAACGAATTCCGTCGAAAACTGATGAATAAAACAAATGCAAAAGAAATTGATTTTGTGAAGTTTTTCGATGGAAAATGGATTTCGTCGAAAACTGGTGAATAAAATAAATGCAAAAGAAATGGATTTTGTGAAGTTTTTCGACGGAAAATGGATTCCGTCGAAGATTTTTGACGGAAAATGAATTTCGTTGAAAATGGATGAATAAAATAAATGCAAAAGAAATTGATTTTGTGAAGTTTTTTGGATTCGGGATGAATAAAATAAATGCAAAAGAAATTGATATTGTGAAGTTTTTTGACAGAAAACGGATTCCGTCGAAAATGGATGAATAAAATAAATGCAAAAGCAATTGATTTTGTGAAGTTTTTCGACGAAAATGGATTTCGTCGAAGATTTTTGACGGAAAACGAATTCCGTCTAAAACGGGTGAATAAAATAAATTGCAAAAGAAATTCATTTTGTGAAGTTTTTTGACGGAAAACGAATTCCGTCGAAAACAGATGAATAAAATAAATGCAAAAGAAATTGATTTTGTGAAGTTTTTCTATGGAAAATGGATTCCGTTGAAAATTGATGAATAAAACAAATGCAAAAGAAATTCATTTTGTGAAGTTTTTCGACAAAAATGGATTTCGTCGAAGATTTTTGACGGAAAACGAATTCCGTCGAAAATGGATGAATAAAATAAATTGCAAAAGAAATTCATTTTGTGAAGTTTTTCGACGGAAAACGAATTCCGTCGAACACTGATGGATAAAATAATTGCAAAAGAAATTTATTTTGTGAAGTTTTTCGATGGAAAATGGATTCCGTCGAAGATTTTTGACGGAAAAAGAATTCCGTCGAAAATGGATGAATAAAATAAATGTAAAAGAAATTGATTTTGTTAAGTTTTTTGACAGAAAACGGATTTCGTCGAAAATGGATGAATAAAATAAATGCAAAAGCAATTGATTTTGTGAAGTTTTTCGACGAAAATGGATTTCGTCGAAGATTTTTGACGGAAAACGAATTCCGTCGAAAATGGATGAATAAAATAAATTGCAAAAGAAATTCATTTTGTGAAGTATTTCGATGGAAAACGAATTCCGTCGAAAACTGATGAATAAAATAAATGCAAAAGAAATTGATTTTGTGAAGTTTTTCGATGGAAAATGGATTTCGTCGAAAACTGATGAAAAAAATAAATGCAAAAGAAATCGATTTTGTGAAGTTTTTTGACGGAAAATGGATTCCGTCGAAGATTTTTGACGGAAAGTGATTTGCGTCGAAGATTTTTGACTGAAAATGAATTCCGTCGAAAACAGATGAATAAAATAAATGCAAAAAAAAATTATTTTGTAATTTTTTTAAAACAAAAAATGGATTCCGTCGAAGATTTTTGACGGAAAATGAATTCCATTGAAAATGGATGAATAAGATAAATGGAATAGAAATTCGTTTTGTGAAGTTTTTTGTCGGAAAATGGATTCCATAAAAAATGGATGAATAAAATAAATGCAGAAGAAGTTGATTTTGTGTTGTTTTTCGAAAGAAAATGGATTCCGTTGAAAACTGAATAAAATAAATGCTGAAGAAATTGATTTTGTGTTGTTTTTCGAAGGAAAATAGATTCCATTGAAAACGGAAAAATAAATTAAATGCAAAAAAAATTGACTTTGTGAAGTTTATCGACGAAAAAGGAAATCCGTCGAAGATTTTTGACGGAAAATGAATTCCGTAAAACCGGATGACTAAAATAAATTGGAAAAGAAATTGATTTTGTAAAGTTTTTCGACGGAAAATGGATTCCGTCGAAAACAGATGAATAAAATAAATGCAAAAGAAATTAATTTTGTGAGGTTTATCGATGGAAAATGGATTTCGTCGAAGATTTTTGACGGAAAATGAATTCCGTCGAAAATGGATGAATAAAATAAATGCGAAAGAAATTGATTTTGTGAAGTTTTTCGACGGAAAATGTATTCCGTCGAAAATGGATGAATAAAATAAATGCAAAAGAAATTGATATTGTGAAGTTTTTTGACAGAAAATGGATTCCGTCGAAAATGGATGAATAAAATAAATGAAAAAGAAATTGATTTTGTGAAGTTTTTCGAGGAAAATGGATTGTGTCGAAGATTTTTGACGGAAAACGAATTCCGTCGAAAACGGATGAATAAAATAAGTTGCAAAAGAAATTTATAACACCTCGTAAAATTAAATGTGAATTTTCTTGATAAAATATGAGTTAGAATTGAGGGATTGGTGAAAATCCGAGAATTATGGCCAAAATGGGCAAAAAGGGCAAAATGGTAAATTGCCAAAAACGTAAACCGAGGCATGAAAAATGGAGTTAGAAATTTAATATGACAAAAATAATGCTGGAAATGGAATCAGGGCGGAAAATTGAGTGAATAGGCAAATTTGGGAAAAATTTATGAATAGTGACTTTTTAGGTGAAAGATACTGCGGTATGGGTGTACCGATAAGTGTGAAATTTTTATCAATATTTTGAGGAAAGAAAAATATGACATGGACTGGAAAAATATGTAGATTAAGAATTTGTGATCATAATTTTTATCGGGATTAAAGTTAGATCGCGTGTGGGACCCGTGGGATCAAAACCCACTTAAGTTCCCTCACTTTTCCCCTCACCCTCACGCTCTCTCTCTCCTTTCTCTTCTTCTCCACCGTGAACCCCCCCCCCCCCCCCCCAATTTGCAAAGAACATGGCCATTTCTCTTCCTCTCCACCATTTGCTCATTTCTTCACCAAATCACTTGGCTTTGGTGTTGAAATCTATTGTAAACAACCTTCTAAAGCCATTGGTGGTACTCTTAAGCCATGAAACCACCTCCATTGTGCATTTTTGGGCATGGACAGATCCGACCCATTGATGTTCTTGGAGTTTTTGGGAGTTTTTGGATCTCCTTTGGATTGGTGAAGCCTTGGTGGTGTTCATACACTAGATGGTGAGTATATTTGAGGTATCTTTGTGGTTGATTTTGTAGATCTAGAAATTATGCTTTAAATCTTTAATCCTTGATGTGTGATGATAGAGAGCCAAAATGGAAAAATGCTATTAGATGAAAATGCCTTAGAATGATGCTTGTAAGCTAGAAATGCTATGATAAATTTTGGTGAAAAAGTTAGGTTTTTAACTTAGGAAAATTTGTGGAAATTTCATGAAAATGGGTATGTGGTGTAATTGAATAATTGAATGATGGACCATTGGTATAGGTTGACAATATTATTATATGGTTGGTATGAGTGTTAAAATGGAATTGAAAACCTTGTAGAACCATCCTTTGATGAATTCGAACCATAGAGGGGTTTGGAGGAAAAATGATATAAAAGTTGTGTAGTGGAGATTGTATGATAAAAAGTGGTGTTTAATTGGATGGTAGGTTAGTATGTTGTTGTGAAATTGGAAGAATGAAAAATGAATGATTACTTTGAGATTAATTGATGGATTTGGAAAATGGTTTGATAATCATGTTGTTGATTATTTAGGTTGCCTCTTTTGGACGCTTTGGAAGCGGGTAAGCTTGGAGCTTACGTTTGGAGCATTGGCTCGGTGTTGAGGTAACCTTTGGAACTGCGGTTTAGTCCCTTGTGTGCTCCACCACACCTAGTGGATGGTTGTGGTTGGATTATGTGTTTATGGAATTGTGTGATTATGTGCTTGTATGCATATTGCTTGGATTGTGTGAAAATTGTTTGGTCACTGGCCAGTTGACGTGTGATGAGTTTGGCCATCCGCTGGATCATTTCGTGACGGAGTGCCTGTTGGGTATGCCATGGGGTCGACTCTGGGAGCGACACCAGGATGAGCCAAACGTGGGACATCCGCCGGATAGGGCTCATGAGGAGTTCCGGTTGGGTTTTGCCATGGAGTCTTCTCAACCATGGGAGAGGCGCCAGGATTGTCTCGGGAGTTATATGATGGAGTCCTTGAACAAGAATCCATGCGTGGATGTTCTCGGGTTGTCTCCAGTTGGTTGGTGATATTGTATTGCATGCATATTATATGATGTTATATTTGCACATTGAGTGAGCCACGGGGTGGAAAAGCCTCAAGGGCCCTTGGTTTACTGAGATATATTTATATATCTCACCCCGTGTTTTGGGGCATCATTTCAGGTCAGGTTGAGCCTGGAAGAGTGGAGCATGAGGTGCATATTGGAGGCACCATGTGATGAGCATTGGATTGGGACACACCTTGCATATGTTTTATGCTTTAGAATTAGATCATGAACCTGTGCATGTTGAAAATGCCATGCCTTTGTATGTTCATGACTACATGTTAAATTCTTCAATATGATGTATATGTATGACCTTGGAACCTATTGTATATTTGAGTGAGCATGGGACTTGTCCATTGCCACATTCATTGTAATTGAAGTCTTGGCAAATATGTTGTAAAATGGTCCATATTTGATGTAAAATGGCCATTATATTAAAGACTTTGTAAATGATGAATGATTGAATGAAAATGCATGTTGGAAGGGCCTAGTGCCTACATTAGAGTATGTTTAAGTGTTGTGTGGAGTACTAAGGTGTTAGGGATGGATTACACAACCCTTTTTGGGCTGAAAATGCTGAAATCTGTCATTTTTGCTGCATAGTAATCGATTACCCAAGCATGGTAATCGATTACCATGCAACAGGGGACGAAATTTGGCTACTGTCTTCACTGGTAATCGATTACTGAGGCTCGGTAATCGATTACCATGTGAGGTAATCGATTACCCAAGGTTAGTAATCGATTACCAGAGCAGAGGAGGTGAAATTTTAGCTACTGCCTCATTTTTGACAGGTGGTAATCGATTACCACCCACTGGTAATCGATTACCACATTGCAATTTTTGAAAATTTAAGTTTTCTAGGCTAAAAGAAAGGGGCTTAACTTGGTGGGTAGAACTCCGGATGGTACGTGGTTTGAAACCACGCGTAGCTTATGTAAAGGGCTAGAACATGGTAAGAAATGAAAATAAGTTGATGAGTTTAAATGAGTTGAATAAAAAGAAAGATTAGTGATGTTAGTAAACTGAATGCTTCCGCGTATTGCATTTACAATCATAGTGTTGTATTAATTGATTACGGAAAAAGGTTATTGTTATGAAAAGGAATATGATAAAAAAGAAAAAGTTGCCCGTAATTTAATTAACCCAATTACTGTGATTGTAACTGCGCTTAATATCATAATCAATGTTAACAATACCGGTACGTAACGGGCTGTTACATTTTATGGTATCAGAGCAGTTTCTTAGGGAACTCTGATGATTGTGTGACTGTGTTAAGTGCTGTATAGTTGTACGTAGACTCTTATTGACTACTACACATGTGATTCCTTAGTTTGGGCCTGATCAACCCATTTCTTCGTGTTCAATGTGTGGTCAGTATAAGATGCCTTCGTGACAACCCTGGAGTACTAATGCCAGTCCTTAGGTTAAGGTGGTGGGTGCAGTGTTGACTGCTCCACGGATCGATATGTCAGTAAGTGAATTTGATGTAATTGAGGGCTTAGTGAGAATAAAGTGTGATAAGATGTATAACCATTTTGGGGTAGAATGCTACCATAGTCGAATGTGGCCTTTTGGTTAGTAAAGTGGTGGATTTGAGTTGATATTGGTATGATGATGTTGGTAAGTCTTCCCTAAATGCTTGGGGAGTTAGAAAAATGGAGTATATGAGGAATTAGTGCTATATCTTTGATGTGGCAGGGGATTGGAACCCCAATGAATTCGTGAGAGTTTGAATGTGAGTGTTTGTATGTAATATTGGATACTTAGGGTAAAATAATAAGGTTATAAGACCCTTGATGAGGGCATACACTTGGATGACTTAAGATGCTTGGATGTAGAAATAAATTGAGATCTCAAAATTTGGATTGAGGATTGTGAGTAACTTAAAAGAACTATGGAAATGATGTGTTGGATAATTCAATGTTGAAATTGGGATTTTAGTCCATGATGATTTGGTGTTGGCTGAACATAAGTGAGGATATCATATGTATAAAAAGTAAAATATAAGAAGTTGAGGAAATTGCCATGGATGGCATTGGAAGAATTTGATTGAAAGTATGAGAATCCGTAAGTTAAGGATGGTTGGACTTGACAAATGTGAGGTGAGAAAAAAAACATAACTGAGTGTGGTGTGGTAACGATACTAATATGCTTCCATAATGTTGAGTAGCATTGAAATGTGGATGATGTGGCCTAATTATATGTGGATAGTAATCCTGTGATGGCTAAGTGCTAGTGTGTATATATGTATATATATGTATTGTGAAGGCCGGGGTGCCTAAATGTATATTTGTGTTGTTTTGAATTAGTAAACTCTTGGGTGAAAGAAAAATTATGCAAAGGAAATTCCCTATGATGGGAAATGTTTGAAGAGATTGTCTCTTTGGAGTGTCATTGGACGCTCTATTTGGTATGGGATTCATGATGGAGTCCCGGTGTGCAAGTTATACCATGGCACACATGTTGATAATGATGTGACAATTAATATTGTCCTGGGTTTTCCCTTGTGGATTGAATCCTAAGAGGTGTTGCTCTTGGAAGTCCCAGGCGAGCATTGCTCGAAGTGGAAATGTATCTGGTGGTCCTGATGCGCTGAATGCATGGACTAGTAAGTGAAGGCACTCTTGGTGTCATAGTGGAATATTGAGAGAAAAAGTGATGTCAGTTTAATGAAGTGGATCTTCTACAATGTTGAGCATGGTTGCTATGAGTCATGATGGACAATGGATTAGGACTGTACCGAACATGGGTACTGTTATGAATTGAAAATTTTGTGCCAAAGTCTGAGAAAGATGTTGGAATCTTGTGAGGATGATTATGCTATGGAATAAGACTAATGACTAGTCAAGTTAAATGAGTAGACTGTTAAGGAAGGAACCATATTTGGAAGGTCATAGTGCATGGTGCAAAAAGTAAGATATAATTAGTATACCATTATGTATCTATATAGGACTCTGTTTGCCGTTATATACGGATTTGATGTGAATGTGTTTATCTTTGTGTGGTTTATATGCCCGGATTATATGACTATCTCCGTATGGATTATGTTCCCGGAGATTATTAGTATCTTGTATTAGTAATGTAGTGTGAGGTAGAACCTTGTGTTAGTGGGACTGTTAGTACAGCCGATGGCATGTTACCTCTTCTTGCGTGAATTATAAGGACAGATTCTCTGATTGGTGGGGCATTGCACCTGGGGCCCTTAGGACAGCAAGAGCTCGAGGGGTTAAACCTAAGGATGTTCTTACCCATTGCATTAGAGGATTGTATCTTGTGAGGAACGCAAGAGGTGAATTTTGGATAACTTAAGTGAACAGTAATATGCCTAACATGATGAAATGTGTGAGATGCCATGAGATGGTTGTTTGAATTATAGAATTGAGCACTCGAAGATGTGCATGAGTGTATACCAAGTGTGGTAGTATGAATTGTGGTTTTACGGAAATTGAGAAATGAATTATTGGATTATCACCCTATGTTCAGGGAATGGAAAATTGATTAGTGCTGAGGGATTGAGTCAAAGTCGTTTGGAAAGGCTTGTGATGGTGAGATGTTAAGCTAAGTTGGTGGCCTGAGTGGCCAAGGATTTTAATAAGTGATAAATTGTGATGTAGTCAAGTAAGAAGGTGTGATACTAGTTGTTAAATAGAATGGTATTTGGTGAAATAAAAGGTTGATATCTTTACCCTGGTGGTAGAGTCACTGATGAAGTTGTATAGATGTAAATTATAGTGAGAGATGTGTTGAAAATACACAATGTTGATGTTGTTCTTGGCTAGGTGCCAAGATATATGATCGAGTGTGCTAGTAGTACTTTGAATAGTCCGAGAGACTTGTGTAACAGTCGATATGAAACTATGAAAGTAATGATAGTGATGGATTTAGTCCTTGTGGCATGATAAATAGGCTTTGAAAATCCCTATATGATGGGACAGGTATGAGAGAAAGATGATGTGTGACCGTGGAATGTTAAATACTGGTTGAATGGAATGATGATGAAGGTGAGGTGGATAGAATGAAACACATGTGGAATTGACAGAATGAGTATGGAACGATAACTAAAGAAAATTGCTAGTCGAAACCTTAGGCATATTGCCTTAAATGTGAGAAATCAATGATGAACCTATGTGTCAAGTTTGGAGATGATTAGTTGGAATTGTAAGTATGATCTAGTGTATGAAAATTAATGAGTGAATCCATGGATGAAGGCTTGAATTGGCCGATGTAATGTATAAATTGTAATGTGTGGTCCATTGGGTACCAGTTAAAGGTCTTGAGGAAGAGATTCATCATTGTGTTTTGGTGAAAGTTGGTAAACCGGTAAGGTTAGATTCGAAAGTTGAGCACAGAGATGGTGCTTGTTAAAGATAAAGTGCTGAGGTGAAACTGTACGTTGTTGGTTAAGAACATGAGAAAAGAAAAATGTGTGTATACGAGTTGTGGCTAAGTGCCAAAAATGAGGATTTATCCCTCAGAAAATAAAAGTACAGTGAGTGTGAACTAGATAATTACTCGGTGAATTGCATTGAGGGGCTGTGAGATTCCATAATAGTGTTAAATGTGGAATAAGAAATGTGGAAAATTTATGACAAGAGTACATACTCCGTAGAAATAAAAAAATCAGAGAAGGACAATTGTGGTTGTAGTGTGTCAAAAAGTAATAGTTGCCTGTGTGGCACGGATTGAACAGAACGTGATAGGACTCTATGGGTATAGTTATTGAAGCATTAATTAGGTAGGAAAACCTGCCAAGAGAAATTATGGGCTATATGTGCTAGGTAGTCTGACATATGAAAAGCAATTGGCTTGGTAAAGCAGAGAAAGTGCACAACTGTGTGGTGCGCTCCGGTTGTTCACGTGTGGTGTCACCGGTTGAGATTGAAATTGAGGAGGACTTGAAGTCTCTCTTTGGGCCTTTGAAATGCAAGGCCATTCTGAAATGTGGCTGAAAAAAATCAAAAAGATGGAAATGTAAATAATTATTTTGGTGTCCGCACACTGATGAAGCTACTTGGGGACGGGAGACTGAGATTCTCCGGCTGTATCCTGAGTTAGCATATGTGCATAGTTGATTTTGCGGACAAAATTCCTAAAAGGTGGGGTGAATATAACACCTCGTAAAATTAAATGTGAATTTTCTTGATAAAATATGAGTTAGAATTGAGGGATTGGTGAAAATCCGAGAATTATGGCCAAAATGGGCAAAAAGGGCAAAATGGTAAATTGCCAAAAATGTAAACCGAGGCATGAAAAATGGAGTTAGAAATTTAATATGACAAAAATAATGCTGGAAATGGAATCAGGGCGGAAAATTGAGTGAATAGGAAAATTTGGGAAAAATTGATGAATAGTGACTTTTTAGGTGAAAGATACTGCGGTATGGGTGTACCGATAAGTGTGAAATTTTTATCAATATTTTGAGGAAATAAAAGTATGACATGGACTGGAAAAATATGTAGATTAAGAATTTGTGATCATAATTTTTATCGGGATTAAAGTTAGATCGCGTGTGGGACCCGTGGGATCAAAACCCACTTAAGTTCCCTCACTTTTCCCCTCACCCTCACGCTCTCTCTCTCCTTTCTCTTCTTCTCCACCGTGAACCCCCCCCCCCCCCATTTGCAAAGAACATGGCCATTTCTCTTCCTCTCCACCATTTGCTCATTTCTTCACCAAATCACTTGGTTTTGGTGTTGAAATCTATTGTAAACAACCTTCTAAAGCCATTGGTGGTACTCTTAAGCCATGAAACCACCTCCATTGTGCGTTTTTGGGCATGGACAGATCCGACCCATTGATGTTCTTGGAGTTTTTGGATCTCCTTTGGATTGGTGAAGCCTTGGTGGTGTTCATACACTAGATGGTGAGTATATTTGTGGTATCTTTGTGGTTGATTTTGTTGATCTAGAAATTATGCTTTAAATCTTTAATCCTTGATGTGTGATGATAGAGAGCCCAAATGAAAAAATGCTATTAGATGAAAATGCCTTAGAATGATGCTTGTAAGCTAGAAATGCTATGATAAATTTTGGTGAAAAAGTTAGGTTTTTAACTTAGGAAAATCTGTGGAAATTTCATGAAAATGGGTATGTGGTGTAATTGAATAATTGAATGATGGACCATTGGTATAGGTTGACAATATGATTATATGGTTGGTATGAGTGTTAAGATGGAATTGAAAACCTTGTAGAACCATCCTTTGATGAATTCGAACCATAGAGGGGTTTGGAGGAAAAATGATATAAAAGTTGTGTAGTGGAGATTGTATGATAAAAAGTGGTGTTTAATTGGATGGTAGGTTAGTATGTTGTTGTGAAATTGGAAGAATGAAAAATGAATGATTACTTTGAGATTAATTGATGGATTTGGAAAATGGTTTGATAATCATGTTGTTAATTATTTAGGTTGCCTCTTTTGGACGCTTTGGAAGCGGGTAAGCTTGGAGCTTACGTTTGGAGCATTGGCTCGGTGTTGAGGTAACCTTTGGAACTGGGGTTTAGTCCTTTGTGTGCTCCACCACACCTAGTGGATGGTTGTGGTTGGATTATGTGTTTATGGCATTGTGTGATTATGTGCTTGTATGCATATTGCTTGGATTGTGTGAAAATTGTTTGGTCACTGGCCAGTTGACGTGTGATGAGTTTGGCCATCCGCTAGATCATTTCGTGACGGAGTGCCAGTTGGGTATGCCATGGAGTCGACTCTGGGAGCGACACCAGGATGAGCCAAACGTGGGACATCCGCCGGATAGGGCTCATGAGGAGTTCCGGTTGGGTTTTGCCATGGAGTCTTCTCAACCATGGGAGAGGCGCCAGGATTGTCTCGGGAGTTATATGATGGAGTCCTTGAACAAGAATCCATGCGTGGATGTTCTCGGGTTGTCTCCAGTTGGTTGGTGATATTGTATTGCATGCATATTATATGATGTTATATTTGCACATTGAGTGAGCCACGGGGTGGAGAAGCCTCCAGGGCCCTTGGTTTACTGAGATATATTTATATATCTCACCCCGTGTTTTGGGGCATCATTTCAGGTCAGGTTGAGCCTGGAAGAGTGGAGCATGAGGTGCATATTGGAGGCACCATGTGATGAGCATTGGATTGGGACACACCTTGCATATGTTTTATGCTTTAGAATTAGATCATGAACTTGTGCATGTTGAAAATGCCATGCCTTTGTATGTTCATGACTACATGTTAAATTCTTCAATATGATGTATATGTATGACCTTGGAACCTATTGTATATTTGAGTGAGCATGGGACTTGTCCATTGCCACATTCATTGTAATTGAAGTCTTGGCAAATATGTTGTAAAATGGTCCATATTTGATGTAAAATGGCCATTATATTAAAGACTTTGTAAATGATGAATGATTGAATGAAAATGCATGTTGGAAGGGCCTAGTGCCTACATTAGAGTATGTTTAAGTGTTGTGTGGAGTACTAAGGTGTTAGGGATGGATTACACAACCCTTTTTGGGCTGAAAATGCTGAAATCTGTCACTTTTGCTGCATAGTAATCGATTACCCAAGCATGTTAATCGATTACCATGCAACAGGGGACGAAATTTGGCTACAGTCTTCACTGGTAATCGATTACTGAGGCTTGGTAATCGATTACCATGTGAGGTAATCGATTACCCAAGGTTGGTAATCGATTACCAGAGCAGAGGAGGTGAAATTTTAGCTACTGCCTCATTTTTGACAGGTGGTAATCGATTACCACCCACTGGTAATCGATTATCACAGTGCAATTTTTGAAAATTTAAGTTTTCTAGGCTAAAAGAAAGGGGCTTAACTTGGTGGGTAGAACTCCGGATGGTACGTGGTTTGAAACCACGCGTAGCTTATGTAAAGGGCTAGAACATGGTAAGAAATGAAAATAAGTTGATGAGTTTAAATGAGTTGAATAAAAAGAAAGATTAGTGATGTTAGTAAACTGAATGCTTCCGCGTATTGCATTTACAATCATAGTGTTGTATTAATTGATTACGGAAAAAGGTTATTGTTATGAAAAGGAATATGATAAAAAAGAAAAAGTTGCCCGTAATTTAATTAACCCAATTACTGTGATTGTAAATGCGCTTAATATCATAATCAATGTTAACAATACCGGTACGTAACGGGCTGTTACAAAATTCATTTTGTGAAGTTTTTCGACGGAAAAAGAATTTCGTCGAAAACTGATGAATAAAATAAATGCAGAAGAAATTGATTTTGTGAAGTTTTTCGACGGAAAATGGATTCCGTCGAAAACTGATGAATAAAATAAATGCAAAAGAATTTGATTTTGTGAAATTTTTCGGAAAATGGATTCCGTCGAAGATTTTTGATGGAAAATGAATTCCGTCGAAAATGGATGAATAAAATAAATGCAAAAGAAATTGATTTTGTGAAGTTTTTCGACGGAAAACGAATTCCGTCGAAAACTGATGAATAAAATAAATGCAAAATATAACACCTCACAATTCTAAATTAAGTAATTAAAGTATTAAGTGAGAAATTAAGTGAAGGATTAGTGAAAATGCCAAAGATTAGGCCAAAATACATAGAAAGGGCAAAACGGTAATTAGCCAACACGCAACCCTAGGAAGGTAAAAAATTGAGCAGGAGGTCTCAGATGATAAAAATAAGCCTGGAAATGGATTCAGAACGAAAAATTGAGTGGATAGGCAAGTTTCAGAAAAAACAGTGAATAGTGTTTTTCGCGGGTAAAAATACCGCAGTCAGATTGCACCGTAAAATGTGCCAGTGGAATTTTGAGCTCTAGGTTTCAAATATTGATTTTAAATGTTCCATAGAAATAGGAAATATGATTTCTGATAAGATTTGAGGGATTTAAGTCAATTTGTGGAAGTTTTTCAACGGAGCGCGCTGTACCTTAAAGCAGTGTTTTTCCGAACAACCGGAAAGCTCCAAATTTATCTGAGGGAGTAAAATTAAAGGATTTTGTTAAGATGAAAAATTATAATTTCTCATTAGGTTTTTAAATAGTGAATTTTAGTGATGATCGGAGGGAAATTCGGGTGAGTTTTAAATCACGTGGGATCCAGTACCCACTTAAAGTCAAATAAACACTTCTTAAACACTATTCATCTCCTTCATTCACGGTTTTTTTTCCCTTCTTCCACAGCGTCCAGCCCCTTTCCTCTTCATCTTTGTGCAAATTTTCTTCCTTTCCATAAGTCAAGCTATAATCCACCAAATTCAACAAAGTTTGTGTTGAATCTTGATGGAAAACACCTCCTGAACCCATTGGTATCATTATTGAGTCTTGAAATTGAGTGTGGAGGGAGATCCACCACTATATAGGCCACGGTTTTCATGCAAAAAAGTGGGATCATGATGCTTTCAAATGCTCCAATGGTGGAGTATACTTAGGTGGAGCCATATACCGTTCAATTGGGTGAGTTATTTCAATATTTCATTGCTTAAATTTTGAGTTGTGATAATTGCCCCAAAGAGGGATTTTGTGATATGTGGTGTTAGAGAGCTCAAATGGAAAATGTCTATTAGATGATAATGTCTTAGAATGATGTATTAATGCTAGAAATGCAATGAAAATTTTAAGCGAAAAAAATGAATTTTAACTTAGAAAAAAAATTGGTGCATGAAGTGGATTTTTGAGTTTTGTGTTAATGTGTGGAATAGTGAATTGTAGTGTGATTATATGATGATATGAAGTGATTATGTGAGTTGTGGACCATAGGAATTGAGTGGAAATCCTTGGTTTGGCTAACCAAGATTCGGCCATTGATGTATAATTGAGCAAATTGATGTTTTAGAACACTTTGGTGTTGTGTTGTGTGATGGAAAAGTTACTAGATGGATTGTGTGGTGATTGGCATGTGGAAGAATCAATGTGAAAATAATAAGTGTTGAAAGTGGCAAAATGTGCCTAAAGTGTAATAATTCGTAAAACGTTGCGTAAAAGTCGTAAAACTGAAAAACAACGATTGAACTAGCTGCTTGGTAACCTAAGTAAGTGAAATAAAATGAGAAAGAAAATTTAGAAAATAAAACCCAAAATAACCTTATTATGGCCGAACCCTTAGGGGGAGTGAAGAGAAAATCTGACGTTTTCGCGTTTTGACGTATTTTGACTGAAACTGACGGCTGTGCATGGTTGTACAGGTTGCCGTACGTGGATATAGACTTGCAACAGTGAAACAGTGGATTTCCCTTGGTCCTGGATCAAGTGGATTGAGGTAAGTGATGTGGGTTATACATGTTATGTTGAAATTCATGAGTGGATTCAAAGTTCTAAGTGTGTGGAATGGTCTTCTGTGTAGGCGTTCCCTGTGAATCAAGCTGTAAGTGGAGTTCTGCGGAGCTCAGTGAAAGGAAAAAGAAAGGTAACCTCTTGGTACTGGGGCTTGTTCCCCTTTTGTGTTCCACCTTGCTAGTTGATGGCAATGGTAGGAAGTGTGTATGAGTAGTGTAGAACAGCATGAGCATGCATGTGCATTATCACAGTGGGTACATATGTACCAGATCTCTGGCCAGTAGATATTTTTACCCTTCGGGCAAGTGTTTCCGGACTGCCACTGGATAGGTCTCCGAGAGGGAGTTCCAGTTGACCCAGGGTCGTGGTGTGTTATCCGGATAGGAGCACACTAGGTTGTCTCGGGTGTATATGGTTGGAAGGGGTACCTTGGTGGGTTGTTCTCTGAACACGCCAGGGGTAGTACCCATAGGCGTATAGCCGAGGACATGGCGTGGTATTGGTAGCTACCATCCCGTATGTCGTAGTTGTTCTGATATTTCCCCCTTTCTCTAAATCTCTTGCTTTATCCCGTTTTATAACAGTGATGGTGTTTTATATTATTGATATACATCGAAGTGAACCATTGGGCGGAGTTTTCTCCAGAACCTCTTGGTTACTGAGATATATCCGTATATCTCACCCAGTCTCGGGGCATTTATTTCAGGATGTACCAGTGGATATGTAGCAGCGGGCGAGAAGCCCGCATGATGATGAGTGGAGTAGTGATGCATGTTTTGTTTCAGTATATCCTACATGTCATTTTAGTTTATGGATTTATTTGGCAAGTGAAGATGTAATATGTAAACATTTGTAGTTTAAAGTTAAAGTTGTAAATGTAAATGTATTCCAGTATTGTAAATGTACCATGGATGTATGTAATATGATGGAAGGACTTTAGGCCTATTATAGGTTTATGATTATCTGCATTATGGTTTTTTGACGGAAAACGAATTCCGTCGAAAACGGATGAATAAAAGAAATTGCAAAAGAAATTCATTTTGTGAAGTTTTTCGACGGAAAAATAATTCCGTCGAAAACTGTAAATAAAAGAAATGCAAAAGAAATTGATTTTGTGAAGTTTTTCGACGGAAAATGGATTCCGTCGAAAACTGACAAATAAAAAAAATGCAAAAGAAATTGGTTTTGTGAAGTTTTTCGACTAAAAATGGATTCCGTCAAAGATTTTTGACGGAAAATGAATTTCGTCGAAAATGGATGAATAAAATAAATGCAAAAGAAATGGATTTTGTGAAGTTTTTTGACAGAAAATGGATTCCGTCGAAAATGGATGAATAAAATAAATGCAAAAGAAATTGATATTGTGAAGTTTTTTGACGGAAAACGGATTCCGTCGAAAATGGATGAATATAATAAATGCAAAAGCAATTGATTTTGTGAAGTTTTTTGACGAAAATGGAATTCGTCGAAGATTTTTGACGGAAAACGAATTCCGTCGAAAACGGATGAATAAAATAAATTGCAAAAGAAATTCATTTTTTGAAGTTTTTCGACGGAAAACGAATTCCGTCGAAAACTGATGAATAAAATAAATGCAAAAGAAATTGATTTTGTGAAGTTTTTCGATGTAAAATGGATTCCGTCGAAAACTGATGAATAAAACAAATGCAAAAGAAATTCATTTTGTGAAGTTTTTCGACGAAAATGGATTTCGTCGAAGATTTTTTACGGAAAACGAATTCCGTCGAAAATGGATGAATGAAATAAATTGCAAAAGAAATTCATTTTGTGAAGTTTTTCGACGGAAAACGAATTCCGTCGAAAACTGATGAATAAGATAATTGCAAAAGAAATTGATTTTGTGAAGTTTTTCGATGGAAAATGGATTCCGTTGAAAACTGATGAATAAAATAAATGCAAAAGAAATTGATTTTGTGAAGTTTTTCGACGAAAAATGGATTCCTACGACGGAAAATGGATTCCGTCGAAAATGGATGAAAAAAATAATTGCTAAAGAAATTGATTTTGTGATATTTTTCGACGGAAAATGGATTCCGTCGAAGATTTTTTATGGAAAATGTATTCCGTCCAAAATGGATAAATAAAATAAATGCAAAAGAAATTGATTTTGTGCAGTTTTTTGACGGAAAATGGATTCCGTCAAAAATGGATGAATAAGATAAATGCAAAAGAAATTGATATTGTGAAGTTTTTTGACGGAAAACGGATTCCGTCGAAAATGGATGAATAAAATAATTGCAAAAGAAATTGATTTTGTGAAGAAAAAGGATTTTGTCGAAGATTTTTGACGAAAAACGAATTCCGTCGAAAACGGATGAATAAAATAAATTGCAAAAGAAATTCATTTTGTGAAGTTTTTCGACGGAAAACGAATTCCGTCGAAAACTGATGAATAAAATAATTGTAAAAGAAATTGATTTTGTGAAGTTTTTCGATGGAAAATGGATTCCGTCGAAAACTGATAAATTAAATAAATGCAAAATAAATTGAATTTTGTGAAGTTTTTCGACGGGAAATGGATTCCGTCGAAGATTTTTGATGAAAAGTGATTTCCGTCGAAGATTTTTGACTGAAAATGAATTCTGTCGAAAACAGATGAATAAAATAAAAGCAAAAACAATTATTTTGTAATTTTTTCAACAAAAAATGGATTCCGTCGAAGATTTTGGACGGAAAATGAATTCCGTTGAAAATGGATGAATAAGATAAATGGAAAAGAAATTCATTTTGTGATGTTTTTTGACGGAAAATGGATTCCATAAAAAACGAATGAATAAAATAAATGCAGAAGAAATTGATTTTGTGTTGTTTTTTGAAGGAAAATGTATTCCGTTGAAAACGGATGAATAAAATAAATGCAGAAGAAATTGATTTTGTGTTGTTTTTCGAAGGAAAATGGATTCCGTTGAAAACGGATGAATAAAATAAATGCAAAAGAAATTGATTTTGTGTTGTTTTTCGAAGGAAAATGGATTCCGTTGAAAACGAATGAATAAAATAAATGCAAAAGAAATCGATTTTGTGAAGTTTTTCGATGGAAAACGGATTCCGTCGAAAATGGATGAGTAAAATAAATGCAAAAGAAATTGATATTGTGAAGTTTTTTGACGGAAAACGAATTCCGTCGAAAACGGATGAATAAAATAAATTGCAAAAGAAATTCATTTTGTGATGTTTTTCGACGGAAAAAGAATTTCGTCGAAAACGGATGAATAAAATAAGTTGCAAAAGAAATTCATTTTGGGATGTTTTTCGACGGAAAAGGAATTTCGTCGAAAACTGATAAATAAAATAAATGCAAAAGAAATTGATTTTGTGAAGTTTTTCGACGGAAAATGGATTCCGTCGAAAACAGACGAATAAAATAAATGCAAAAGAAATTGGTTTTGTGAAGTTTTTCGACTGAAAATGGATTCCGTCAAAGATTTTTTACGGAAAATGAATTTCGTCGAAAATGGATGAATAAAATAAATTGGAAAAGAAATTGATTTTGTAAAGTTTTTCGATGGAAAATGGATTCCGTCGAAAATGGATGAAAAAAATAAATGCAAAAGAAATTGATTTTGTGAAGTTTCTCGACGGAAAATGGATTCCGTCGAAGATTTTTGACGGAAAATGGATTCCGTCGAAAACTGACGAATAAAATAAATGCAAAAGAAATTGATTTTGTGAAGTTTTTCGACGGAAAATGGATTCCGTCGAAAATTTTTGACGGAAAATGAATTTCGTCGAAAATGGATAAATAAAATAAATGCAAAAGAAATTGATTTTGTGAAGTTTTTTGACGGAAAACGAATTCCGTCGAAAACGGATGAATAAAATAAATTGCAAAAGAAATTAATTTTGTGAAGTTTTTCGACGGAAAAAGAATTCCGTCGAAAACTGATAAATAAAATAAATGCAAAAGAAATTGATTTTGTGAAGTTTTTCGACGGAAAATGGATTCCGTCGAAAACTGACGAATAAAATAAATGCAAAAGAAATTGGTTTTGTGAAGTTTTTCGACTGAAAATGGATTCCGTCAAAGATTTTTGACGGAAAATGAATTTCGTCGAAAATGGATAATAAAATAAATGCAAAAGAAATGGATTTTGTGAAGTTTTTTGACAGAAAATGGATTCCGTCGAAAATGGATAAATAAAATAAATGCAAAAGAAATTGATATTGTGAAGTTTTTTGACGGAAAACGGATTCCGTCGAAAATGGATGAATATAATAAATGCAAAAAAAATTGATTTTGTGAAGGTTTTCGACGAAAATGGATTTCGTCGTAGATTTTTGACAGAAAACGAATTCCGTCGAAAATGGATGAATAAAATAAATTGCAAAAGAAATTCATTATGTGAAGTTTTTCGACGGAAAACGAATTCCGTCGAAAACTGATGAATAAAATAATTGCAAAAGAAATTGATTTTGTGAAGTTTTTCGATGGAAAATGGATTCCGTCGAAAACTGATGAATAAAATAAATGCAAAAGTAATTGATTTTGTGAAGTTTTTCGACGGAAAATGGATTCCTACGATGGAAAATGGATTCCGTCGAAAACGGATGAAAAAAATAATTGCAAAAGAAATTGATTTTGTGAAGTTCTATGACGGAAAATGGATTCCGTCGATAATGGATGAATAAAATAAATGCAAAAGAAATTGATTTTGTGAAGTTTTTCGATGGAAAATGGATTTCGTCGAAAACTGATGAATAAAATAAATGCAAAAGAAATTGACTTTGTGAAGTTTTTCGACGGAAAAGGGATTCCGTCGAAGATTTTTGACGGAAAATGTATTCCTTCGAAAATGGACGAATAAAATAAAAACAAAAGAAATTGATTTTGTGAAGTTCTTTGACGGAAAATGGATTCCGTCGAAAATGGATGAATAAAATAAATGCAAAGAAATTGATTTTGTGAAGTTTTTCGATGGAAAATGGATTTCGTCGAAAACTGATGAATAAAATAAATGCAAAAGAAATTGATTTTGTGAAGTTTTTTGACGTAAAAGTGATTCCGTCGATGATTTTTGACGGAAAATGTATTCCGTCGAAAATGGATGAATAAAATAAATGCAAAAGAAATTGATTTTGTGAAATTTTTCGACGGAAAAAGAATTTCGTCGAAAATGGATTCCTAAAATAAATGCAAAAGAAATTGATTTTGTGAAGTTTTTCGATGCAAAATGGATTCCGTCGAAAATCGATGAATAAAATAAATGCAAAAGAAATTGATTTTGTGAAGTTTTTCGACGGAAAATGGATTCCGTCGAAGATTTTTGAAGGAAAATGAATTCCGTCGAAAATGGATGAATAAAATAAATGCAAAAGAAATTGATTTTATGAAGTTTTTCGACGAAAAATGGATTCCGTCGAAAACGGATGAATAAAATAAATGCAAAAGAAATTGATTTTGTGTTGTTTTTCGAAGGAAAATGGATTCCGTTGAAAACGGATGAATAAAATAAATGCAAAAGAAATTGATTTTGTGAAGTTTTTCGATGGAAAACGGATTCCGTCGAAAATGGATGAATAAAATAAATGCAAAAGAAATTGATTTTGTGAAGTTTTTTGACGGAAAACGAATTCCGTCGAAAACGGATGAATAAAATAAATGCAAAAGAAATTGATTTTGGAAGTTTTTCGACGGAAAATGAATTTCCGTCGAAAACGGATGAATAAAATAAATTGCAAAAGAAATTGATTTTGTGAAGTTTTTCGACGGAAAAGGAATTCGTCGAAAACTGATAAATAAAATAAATGCAAAAGAAATTGATTTTGTGAAGTTTTTCGACGGAAAATGGATTCCGTCGAAAACAGACGAATAAAATAAATGCAAAAGAAATTGGTTTTGTGAAGTTTTTCGACTGAAAATGGATTCCGTCAAAGATTTTTGACGGAAAATGAATTTCGTCGAAAATGGATGAATAAAATAAATTGGAAAAGAAATTGATTTTGTAAAGTTTTTCGATGGAAAATGGATTCCGTCGAAAATGGATGAAAAAAATAAATGCAAAAGAAATTGATTTTGTGAAGTTTTTCGACGGAAAATGGATTCCGTCGAAGATTTTTGACGGAAAATGGATTCCGTCGAAAACTGACGAATAAAATAAATGCAAAAGAAATTGATTTTGTGAAGTTTTTCGATGGAAAATGGATTCCGTCGAAGATTTTTGACGGAAAATGAATTCCGTCGAAAATGGATAAATAAAATAAATGCAAAAGAAATTGATTTTGTGAAGTTTTTTGACGGAAAACGAATTCCGTCGAAAACGGATGAATAAAATAAATTGCAAAAGAAATTAATTTTGTGAAGTTTTTCGACGGAAAAAGAATTCCGTCGAAAACTGATAAATAAAATAAATGCAAAAGAAATTGATTTTGTAAAGTTTTTCGACGGAAAATGGATTCCGTCGAAAACTGACGAATAAAATAAATGCAAAAGAAATTGGTTTTGTGAAGTTTTTCGACTGAAAATGGATTCCGTCAAAGATTTTTGACGGAAAATGAATTTCGTCGAAAATGGATGAATAAAATAAATGCAAAAGAAATGGATTTTGTGAAGTTTTTTGACAGAAAATGGATTCCGTCGAAAATGGATAAATAAAAAAAATGCAAAAGAAATTGATATTGTGAAGTTTTTCGACGGAAAATGTATTCCGTCGAAAATGGATGAATATAATAAATGCAAAAAAAATTGATTTTGTGAAGGTTTTCGACGAAAATGGATTTCGTCGTAGATTTTTGACAGAAAACGAATTCCGTCGAAAATGGATGAATAAAATAAATTGCAAAAGAAATTCATTATGTGAAGTTTTTCGACGGAAAATGAATTCCGTCAAAAACTGATGAATAAAATAATTGCAAAAGAAATTGATTTTGTGAAGTTTTTCGATGGAAAATGGATTCCGTCGAAAACTGATGAATAAAATAAATGCAAAAGTAATTGATTTTGTGAAGTTTTTCGACGGAAAATGGATTCCTACGATGGAAAATGGATTCCGTCGAAAATGGATGAAAAAAATAATTGCAAAAGAAATTGATTTTGTGAAGTTCTATGACGGAAAATGGATTCCGTCGATAATGGATGAATAAAATAAATGCAAAAGAAATTGATTTTGTGAAGTTTTTCGATGGAAAATGGATTTCGTCGAAAACTGATGAATAAAATAAATGCAAAAGAAATTGACTTTGTGAAGTTTTTCGACGGAAAAAGGATTCCATCGAAGATTTTTGACGGAAAATGTATTCCTTCGAAAATGGACGAATAAAATAAAAACAAAAGAAATTGATTTTGTGAAGTTCTTTGACGGAAAATGGATTCCGTCGAAAATGGATGAATAAAATAAATGCAAAGAAATTGATTTTGTGAAGTTTTTCGATGGAAAATGGATTTCGTCGAAAACTGATGAATAAAATAAATGCAAAAGAAATTGATTTTGTGAAGTTTTTTGACGTAAAAGTGATTCCGTCGATGATTTTTGACGGAAAATGTATTCCGTCGAAAATGGATGAATAAAATAAATGCAAAAGAAATTGATTTTGTGAAATTTTTCGACGGAAAAAGAATTTCGTCGAAAATGGATTCCTAAAATAAATGCAAAAGAAATTGATTTTGTGAAGTTTTTCGATGCAAAATGGATTCCGTCGAAAATCGATGAATAAAATAAATGCAAAAGAAATTGATTTTATGAAGTTTTTCGACGGAAAATGGATTCCGTCGAAGATTTTTGAAGGAAAATGAATTTCGTCGAAAATGGATGAATAAAATAAATGCAAAAGAAATTTATTTTGTGAAGTTTTTTGACGGAAAACGGATTCCGTCGAAAATGGATGAATAAAATAAATGCAAAAGCAATTGATTTTGTGAAGTTCTTCGACGAAAATGGATTTCGTCGAAGATTTTTGACGGAAAATGAATTCGGTCGAAAACGGATGAATAAAATAAATTGCAAAAGAAATTCATTTTGTGAAGTTTTTCGACGGAAAACGAATTCCGTCGAAAACTGATGAATAAAATAAATGCAAAAGAAATTGGTTTTGTGAAGTTTTTCGACTGAAAATGGGTCAAAGATTTTTGACGGAAAATGAATTTCGTCGAAAATGGATGAATAAAATAAATTGGAAAAGAAATTGATTTTGTAAAGTTTTTCGATGGAAAATGGATTCCGTCGAAAATGGATGAAAAAAATAAAAGCAAAAGAAATTGATTTTGTGAAGTTTTTCGACGGAAAATTGATTCCGTCGAAGATTTTTGACGGAAAAAGGATTCCGTCGAAAACTGACGAATAAAATAAATGCAAATGAAATTGGTTTTGTGAAGTTTTTCTACTGAAAATGGATTCCGTCAAAGATTTTTGACGGAAAATGAATTTCGTCGAAAATGGATGAATAAATTAAATTGGAAAAGAAATTGATTTTGTAAAGTTTTTCGATGGAAAATGGATTCCGTTGAAAATGGATGAAAAAAATAAATGCAAAAGAAATTGATTTTGTGAAGTTTTTCGACGGAAAATGGATTCCGTCGAAGATTTTTGACGGAAAATGGATTCCGTCGAAAACTGACGAATAAAATAAATGCAAAAGAAATTGATTTTGTGAAGTTTTTCGATGGAAAATGGATTCTGTCGAAGATTTTTGACGGAAAATGAATTCCGTCGAAAATGGATGAATAAAATAAATGCAAAAGAAATTGATTTTATGTAGTTTTTCGACGAAAAATGTATTCCGTCGAAAAAGGATTAATAAAATAAATGCAAAAGAAATTGATTTTGTGAAGATTTTTAACGAAAAATGAATTCCGTCGAAAATGGATGAATAAAAGAAATGCAAAAGAAATTGATTTTGTGATGTTTTTCGACGGAAAATGGATTCCGTCGAAAACTGACAAATAAAAAAAATGCAAAAGAAATTGGTTTTGTGATGTTTTTCGACTAAAAATTGATTCCGTCAAAGATTTTTGACGGAAAACGAATTTCGTCGAAAATGGATGAATAAAATAAATGCAAAAGAAATGGATTTTGTGAAGTTTTTTGACAGAAAATGGATTCCGTCGAAAATGGATGAATAAAATAAATGCAAAAGAAATTGATATTGTGAAGTTTTTTGACGGAAAACGGATTCCGTCGAAAATGGATGAATATAATAAATGCAAAAGCAATTGATTTTGTGAAGTTTTTCGACGAAAATGGATTTCGTCGAAGATTTTTGACAGAAAACGAATTCCGTCGAAAACGGATGAATAAAATAAATTGCAAAAGAAATTCATTTTTTGAAGTTTTTCGACGGAAAACGAATTCCGTCGAAAACTGATGAATAAAATAAATGCAAAAGAAATTGATTTTATGAAGTTTTTCGATGGAAAATGGATTCCGTCGAAAACTGATGAATAAAACAAATGCAAAAGAAATTCCTTTTGTGAAGTTTTTCGACGAAAATGGATTTCGTCGAAGATTTTTTACGGAAAACGAATTCCGTCGAAAATGGATGAATGAAATAAATTGCAAAAGAAATTCATTTTGTGAAGTTTTTCGACGGAAAACGAATTCCGTCGAAAACTGATGAATAAGATAATTGCAAAAGAAATTGATTTTGTGAAGTTTTTCGATGGAAAATGGATTCCGTCGAAAACTGATGAATAAAATAAATGCAAAAGAAATTGATTTTGTGAAGTGTTTCGACGGAAAATGGATTCCTACGACGGAAAATGGATTCCGTCGAAAACGGATGAAAAAAATAATTGCAAAAGAAATTGATTTTGTGATATTTTTCGACGGAAAACGTATTTCGTCGAAAATGGATGAATAAAATAAATGCAAAAGAAATTGATTTTGTGCAGTTTTTTGACGGAAAATGGATTCCGTCAAAAATGGATGAATAAGATAAATGCAAAAGAAATTGATATTGTGAAGTTTTTTGACGGAAAACGGATTCCGTCGAAAATGGATGAATAAAATAATTGCAAAAGAAATTGATTTTGTGAAGAAAAAGGATTTTGTTGAAAAACGAATTCCGTCGAAAATGGATGAATAAAATAAATTGCAAAAGAAATTCATTTTGTGAAGTTTTTCGACGGAAAATGAATTCCGTCGAAAACTGATGAATTAAATAAATGCAAAATAAATTGAGTTTTGTGAAGTTTTTCGATGGGAAATGGATTCCGTCGAAGATTTTTGATGAAAAGTGATTTACGTCGAAGATTTTTGACTGAAAATTAATTTTGTCGAAAACAGATGAATAAAATAAAAGCAAAAACAATTATTTTGTAATTTTTTCAACAAAAAATGGATTCCGTCAAAGATTTTTGACGGAAAATGGATTCCATAAAAAACGGATGAATAAAATAAATGCAGAAGAAATTGATTTTGTGTTGTTTTTTGAAGGAAAATGTATTCCGTTGAAAACGGATGAATAAAATAAATGCAGAAGAAATTGATTTTGTGTTGTTTTTCAAAGGAAAATGGATTCCGTGGAAAACGGATGAATAAAATAAATGCAAAAGAAATCGATTTTGTGAAGTTTTTGGATGGAAAACGGATTCCGTCGAAAATGGATGAATAAAATAAATGCAAAAGAAATTGATATTGTGAAGTTTTTTGATGGAAAACGAATTCCGTCGAAAACGGATGAATAAAATAAATTGCAAAAGAAATTCATTTTGTGATGTTTTTCGACGGAAAAATAATTTCGTCGAAAACGGATGAATAAAATAAATTGCAAAAGAAATTCATTTTGGGATGTTTTTCGAAGGAAAAGGAATTTCGTCGAAAACTGATAAATAAAATAAATGCAAAAGAAATTGATTTTGTGAAGTTTTTCGACGAAAAATGGATTCCGTCGAAAACTGACGAATAAAATAAATGCAAAAGAAATTGGTTTTGTGAAGTTTTTCGACTGAAAATGGATCCCGTCAAATATTTTTGACGGAAAATGGATTTCGTCGAAAATGGATGAATAAAATAAATTGGAAAAGAAATTGAATTTGTAAAGTTTTTCGATGGAAAATGGATTCCGTCGAAAATGGATGAAAAAAATAAATGCAAAAGAAATTGATTTTGTGATGTTTTTCGACGGAAAATGGATTCCGTCGAAAACTGACGAATAAAATAAATGCAAAAGAAATTGATTTTGTGAAGTTTTTCGATGGAAAATGGATTCTGTCGAAGATTTTTGACGGAAAATGAATTCCGTCGAAAATGGATGAATAAAACAAATGCAAAAGAAATTGATTTTATGAAGTTTTTCGACGAAAAATGTATTCCGTCGAAAAATGATTAATAAAAAAAATGCAAAAGAAATTGATTTTGTGAAGATTTTTAACGAAAAATGAATTCCGTCGAAAATGGATGAATAAAAGCAATGCAAAAGAAATTGATTTTGTGAAGTTTTTCGACGGAAAATGGATTCCGTCGAAAACTAACAAATAAAAAAATGCAAAAGAAATTGGTTTTGTGAAGTTTTTCGACTAAAAATTGATTCCGTCAAAGATTTTTGACGGAAAACGAATTTCGTCGAAAATGGATGAATAAAATAAATGCAAAAGAAATGGATTTTGTGAAGTTTTTTGACAGAAAATGGATTCCGTCGAAAATGGATGAATAAAATAAATGCAAAAGAAATTGATATTGTGAAGTTTTTTGACGGAAAACGGATTCCGTCGAAAATGGATGAAAAAAATAAATGCAAAAGAAATTGATTTTGTGAAGTTTCTCGACGGAAAATGGATTTCGTCGAAGATTTTTGACGGAAAATGAATTCCGTCGAAAACTGATGAATAAAATAAATGCAAAAGAAATTGATTTTGTGAAGTTTTTAGATGGAAAATGGATTCCGTCGAAAACTGATGAATAAAACAAATGCAAAAGAAATTCATTTTGTGAAGTTTTTCGACGAAAATGGATTTCGTCGAAGTTTTTTTACGGAAAACGAATTCCGTCGAAAATGGATGAATGAAATAAATTGCAAAAGAAATTCATTTTGTGAAGTTTTTCGACGGAAAACGAATTCCGTCGAAAACTGATGAATAAGATAATTGCAAAAGAAATTGATTTTGTGAAGTTTTTCGATGGAAAATGGATTCCGTCGAAAACTGATGAATAAAATAAATGCAAACGAAATTGATTTTGTGATGCTTTTCGACGGAAAATGGATTCCAACGACGGAAAATGGATTCCGTTAAAAACGGATGAAAAAAATAATTGCAAAAGAAATTGATTTTGTGATTTTTTCAACGGAAAATGGATTCCGTCGAAGATTTTTTAGGGAAAATGTATTTCGTCGAAAATGGATGAATAAAATAAATGCAAAAGAAATTGATTTTGTGCAGTTTTTTGACGGAAAATGGATTCCGTCAAAAATGGATGAATAAGATAAATGCAAAAGAAATTGATATTGTGAAGTTTTTTGACGGAAAACGGATTCTGTCGAAAATGGATGAATAAAATAATTGCAAAAGAAATTGATTTTGTGAAGAAAAAGGATTTTGTCGAAGATTTTTGACGAAATATGAATTCCGTCGAAAACGGATGAATAAAATAAATTGCAAAAGAAATTCATTTTGTGAAGTTTTTCGACGGAAAACGAATTCCGTCGAAAACTGATGAATAAAATAATTGTAAAAGAAATTGATTTTGTGAAGTTTTTCGATGGAAAATGGATTCCGTCGAAAACTGATGAATTAAATAAATGCAAAATAAATTGAGTTTTGTGAAGTTTTTCGACGGGAAATGGATTCTGTCGAAGATTTTTGATGAAAAGTGATTTCCGTCGAAGATTTTTGACTAAAAATGAATTTTGTCGAAAACAGATGAATAAAATAAAAGGAAAAACAATTATTTTGTAATTTTTTCAACAAAAAATGGATTCCGTCGAAGATTTTGGACGGAAAATGAATTCTGTTGAAAATGGATGAATAAGATAAATGGAAAAGAAATTCATTTTGTGAAGTTTTTTGACGGAAAATGGATTCCATAAAAAACGGATGAATAAAATAAATGCAGAAGAAATTGATTTTGTGTTGTTTTTTGAAGGAAAATGTATTCCGTTGAAAAAGGATGAACAAAATAAATGCAGAAGAAATTGATTTTGTGTTGTTTTTCGAAGGAAAATGGATTCCGTGGAAAACGGATGAATAAAATAAATGCAAAAGAAATCGATTTTGTGAAGTTTTTGGATGGAAAACGGATTCCGTCGAAAATGGATGAATAAAATAAATGCAAAAGAAATTGATATTGTGAAGTTTTTTGATGGAAAACGAATTCCTTCGAAAACGGATGAATAAAATAAATTGCAAAAGAAATTCATTTTGTGATGTTTTTCGACGGAAAAAGAATTTCGTCGAAAACGGATGAATAAAATAAATAGCAAAAGAAATTCATTTTGGGATGTTTTTCGACGGAAAAGGAATTTCGTCGAAAACTGATAAATAAAATAAATGCAAAAGAAATTGATTTTGTGAAGTTTTTCGACGGAAAATAGATTCCGTTGAAAACAGACGAATAAAATAAATGCAAAAGAAATTGGTTTTGTGAAGTTTTTCGACTGAAAATGGATTCTGTCAAAGATTTTTGACGGAAAATGAATTTCGTTGAAAATGGATGAATAAAATAAATTGGAAAAGAAATTGATTTTGTAAAGTTTTTCGATGGAAAATGGATTCCGTTGAAAATGGATGAAAAAAATAAATGCAAAAGAAATTGATTTTGTGAAGTTTCTCGACGGAAAATGGATTCCGTCGAAGATTTTTGACGGAAAATGGATTCCGTCGAAAACTGACGAATAAAATAAATGCAAAAGAAATTGATTTTGTGAAGTTTTTCGATGGAAAATGGATTCCGTCGAAATTTTTTGACGGAAAATGAATTCCGTCGTAAATGGATAAATAAAATAAATGCAAAAGAAATTGATTTTGTGAAGTTTTTTGACGGAAAACGAATTCCGTCGAAAACGGATGAATAAAATAAATTGCAAAAGAAATTAATTTTGTGAAGTTTTTCGACGGAAAAAGAATTCCGTCGAAAACTGATAAATAAAATAAATGCAAAAGAAATTGATTTTGTGAAGTTTTTCGACGGAAAATGGATTCCGTCGAAAACTGACGAATAAAATAAATGCAAAAGAAATTGGTTTTCTGAAGTTTCTCGACTGAAAATGGATTCCGTCAAAGATTTTGGACGGAAAATGGATTCCGTCGAAAACTGACGAATAAAATAAATGCAAAAGAAATTGATTTTGTGAAGTTTTTCGATGGAAAATTGATTCTGTCGAAGATTTTTGACGGAAAATGAATTCCGTCGAAAATGGATGAATAAAATAAATGCAAAAGAAATGGATTTTGTGAAGTTTTTTGACAGAAAATGGATTCCGTCGAAAATGGATAAATAAAATAAATGCAAAAGAAATTGATATTGTGAAGTTTTTTGACGGAAAACGGATTCCGTCGAAAATGGATGAATATAATAAATGCAAAAAAAAATTGATTTTGTGAAGGTTTTCGACGAAAATGGATTTCGTCGTAGATTTTTGACAGAAAACGAATTCCGTCGAAAATGGATGAATAAAATAAATTGCAAAAGAAATTCATTATGTGAAGTTTTTCGACGAAAACGAATTCCGTCGAAAACTGATGAATAAAATAATTGCAAAAGAAATTGATTTTGTGAAGTTTTTCGATGGAAAATGGATTCCGTCGAAAACTGATGAATAAAATAAATGCAAAAGTAATTGATTTTGTGAAGTTTTTCGACGGAAAATGGATTCCTACGATGGAAAATGGATTCCGTCGAAAACGGATGAAAAAAATAATTGCAAAAGAAATTGATTTTGTGAAGTTATATGACGGAAAATGGATTCCGTCGATAATGGATGAATAAAATAAATGCAAAAGAAATTGATTTTGTGAAGTTTTTCGATGGAAAATGGATTTCGTCGAAAACTGATGAATAAAATAAATGCAAAAGAAATTGACTTTGTGAAGTTTTTCGACGGAAAATGGATTCCGTCGAAGATTTTTGAAGGAAAATGAATTCCGTCGAAAATGGATGAATAAAATAAATGCAAAAGAAATTGATTTTGTGAAGTTTTTTGACGGAAAACGGATTCCGTCGAAAATGGATGAATAAAATAAATGCAAAACCAATTGATTTTGTGAAGTTCTTCGACGAAAATGGATCTCGTCGAAGATTTTTGACGGAAAATGAATTCCGTCGAAAACGGATGAATAAAATAAATTGCAAAAGAAATTCATTTTGTGAATTTTTTCGACGGAAAATGGATTTCGTAGAAGATTTTTGATAGAAAATGGATTCCGTCGAAGATTTTTGACAGAAAATGAATTCCGTCGAAAACGGATGAATAAAATAAATGCAAAAGAAATTGATTTTGTGAAGTTTTTCGACGGAAAATGGATTCCGTCGAAGATTTTGGACGGAAAACGAATACCGTCGAAAATGGATGAATAAAATAAATGCAAAAGAAATTGATTTTATGAAGTTTTTCGACGAAAAATGTATTCCGTCGAAGATTTTGGACGGAAAATGAATTCCGTCGAAAATGGATGAATAAAATAAATGCAAAAGAAATTGATTTTATCAAGTTTTTCGACGAAAAATGTATTCCGTCGAAAACGGATTAATAAAATAAATGTAAAAGAAATTGATTTTGTGAAGATTTTTAACGGAAAATGAATTCCGTCGAAAATGGATGAATAAAATAAATGCAAAAGAAATTGATTTTCTGAAGTTTTTCGACGAACAACAAATTCCGTTAAAAACGAATGAATAAAATAAATGCAAAAGAAATTGATTTTATGAAGTTTTTCGATGAAAAATGGATTCCGTCGAACATTTTTGACGAAAAATGTATTCCGTCGAAAACGGATGAATAAAATAAATGCAAAAGAAATTGATTTTGTGAAGTTTTTCGACGGAAAAAAAATTCCGTCGAAAACGGATGAATAAAATAAATGCAAAAGAAATTGATTTTGTGAAGATTTTTGACGGAAAATGGATTCCGTCGATGATTTTTGACGGAAAATAAATTCCATCGAACATGGATGAATAAAATAAATGCAAAAGAAATTGATTTTGTGAAGTTTTTCGACGGAAAATGGATTAGGTCGAAAATTTTTGACGGAAAATGTATTCCGTCGAAAACGGATGAATAAAATAAATGCAAAAGAAATTGATTTTGTGAAGTTTTTAAACGGAAAAAGAATTGCGTCGAAAACGGATTAATAAAATAAATGCAAAAGAAATCGATTTTTTGAAGTTTTTCGACGGAAAATGGATTTCATAGAAGATTTTTGATGTAAAATATATTCCGTCGAAGATTTTTGACGAAAAATAAATTCCGTCGAAAATGGATGAATAAAATAAATGCAAAACAAATTGATTTTGTGAAGTTTTTCGACGGAAAATGGATTCCGTCGAAGATTTTGGACGGAAAACGAATACCGTCGAAAATGGATGAATAAAATAAATTCAAAAGAAATTGATTTTATGATGTTTTTCGACGAAAAATGTATTCCGTCGAAGATTTTTGACGGAAAATGAATTCCGTCGAAAATGGATGAATAAAATAAATGCTAAAGAAATTGATTTTATCAAGTTTTTCGACGAAAAATGTATTCCGTCGAAAACGGATTAATAAAATAAATGTAAAAGAAATTGATTTTGTGAAGATTTTTAACGGAAAATGAATTCCGTCGAAAATGAAGTTTTTCGACGGAAAATGGATTTTAGAAGATTTTTGATGGAAAATGGTTTCCGTCGAAGATTTTTGATGGAAAATGAATTCCGTCGAAAATGGATGAATAAAATAAATGCAAAAGAAATTGATTTTATGAAGTTTTTCGATGAAAAATGGATTCCGTCGAAAATGGATGAATAAAATAAATGCAAAAGAAATTGATTTTTGACGAAAATGTATTCCGTCGAAAACTGATGAATTAAATAAATGCAAAATAAATTGAGTTTTGTGAAGTTTCTCGACGGGAAATGGATTTCGTCGAAGATTTTTGATGAAAAGTGATTTCCGTCGAAGATTTTTGACTGAAAATGAATTTTGTCGAAAACAGATGAATAAAATAAAAGCAAAAACAATTATTTTGTAATTTTTTCAACAAAAAATGGATTCCGTCGAAGATTTTGGACGGAAAATGAATTCCGTTGAAAATGGATGAATAAGATAAATGGAAAAGAAATTCATTTTGTGAAGTTTTTTGACGGAAAATGGATTCCATAAAAAACGGATGAATAAAATAAATGCAGAAGAAATTGATTTTGTGTTGTTTTTTGAAGGAAAATGTATTCCGTTGAAAACGGATGAATAAAATAAATGCAGAAGAAATTGATTTTGTGTTGTTTTTCGAAGGAAAATGGATTCCGTGGAAAACGGATGAATAAAATAAATGCAAAAGAAATCGATTTTGTGAAGTTTTTGGATGGAAAACGGATTCCGTCGAAAATGGATGAATAAAATAAATGCAAAAGAAATTGATATTGTGAAGTTTTTTGATGGAAAACGAATTCCGTCGAAAACGGATGAATAAAATAAATTGCAAAAGAAATTCATTTTGTGATGTTTCTCGACGGAAAAAGAATTTCGTCGAAAACGGATGAATAAAATAAATTGCAAAAGAAATTCATTTTGGGATGTTTTTCGACGGAAAAGGAATTTCGTCGAAAACTGATAAATAAAATAAATGCAAAAGAAATTGATTTTGTGAAGTTTTTCGACGGAAAATGGATTCCGTCGAAAACAGACGAATAAAATAAATGCAAAAGAAATTGGTTTTGTGAAGTTTTTCGACTGAAAATGGATTCCGTCAAAGATTTTTGACGGAAAATGAATTTCGTCGAAAATGGATGAATAAAATAAATTGGAAAAGAAATTGATTTTGTAAAGTTTTTCGATGGAAAATGGATTCCGTCAGAAATGGATGAAAAAAATAAATGCAAAAGAAATTGATTTTGTGAAGTTTCTCGACGGAAAATGGATTCCGTCGAAGATTTTTGACGGAAAATGGATTTCGTCGAAAACTGACGAATAAAATAAATGCAAAAGAAATTGATTTTGTGAAGTTTTTCGATGGAAAATGGATTCCGTCGAAATTTTTTGACGGAAAATGAATTCCGTCGTAAATGGATAAATAAAATAAATGCAAAAGAAATTGATTTTGTGAAGTTTTTTGACGGAAAACGAATTCCGTCGAAAACGGATGAAAAAAATAAATGCAAAAGAAATTGATTTTGTGAAGTTTTTCAACGGAAAAAGAATTGCGTCGAAAACGGATTAATAAAATAAATGCAAAAGAAATCGATTTTTTGAAGTTTTTCGACGGAAAATGGATTTCGTAGAAGATTTTTGATGGAAAATGGATTCCGTCGAAGATTTTTGACAGAAAATGAATTCCGTCGAAAACGGATGAATAAAATAAATGCAAAAGAAATTGATTTTGTGAAGTTTTTCGACGGAAAATGGATTCCGTCGAAGATTTTGGACGGAAAACGAATACCGTCGAAAATGGATGAATAAAATAAATTCAAAAGAAATTGATTTTATGAAGTTTTTCGACGAGAAATGTATTCCGTCGAAGATTTTTGACGGAAAATGAATTCCGTTGAAAATGGATGAATAAAATAAATGCTAAAGAAATTGATTTTATCAAGTTTTTCGACGAAAAATGTATTCCGTCGAAAACGGATTAATAAAATAAATGTAAAAGAAATTGATTTTGTGAAGATTTTTAACGGATAATGAATTCCGTCGAAAATGAAGTTTTTCGACGGAAAATGGATTCCGTAGAAGATTTTTGATGGAAAATGGTTTCCGTAGAAGATTTTTGATGGAAAATGAATTCCGTCGAAAATGGATGAATAAAATAAATGCATAAGAAATTGATTTTATGAAGTTTTTCGATGAAAAATGGATTCCGTCGAACATTTTTGACGAAAATGTATTGCGTCGAAAACTGATGAATTAAATAAATGCAAAATAAATTGAGTTTTGTGAAGTTTTTCGACGGGAAATGGATTCCGTCGAAGATTTTTGATGAAAAGTGATTTCCGTCGAAGATTTTTGACTGAAAATGAATTTTGTCGAAAACAGATGAATAAAATAAAAGCAAAAACAATTATTTTGTAATTTTTTCAACAAAAATTGGATTCCGTCGAAGATTTTGGACGGAAAATGAATTTCGTTGAAAATGGATGAATAAGATAAATGGAAAAGAAATTCATTTTGTGAAGTTTTTTGACGGAAAATGGATTCCATAAAAAACGGATGAATAAAATAAATGCAGAAGAAATTGATTTTGTGTTGTTTTTTGAAGGAAAATGTATTCCGTTGAAAACGGATGAATAAAATAAATGCAGAAGAAATTGATTTTGTGTTGTTTTTCGAAGGAAAATGGATTCCGTGGAAAACGGATGAATAAAATAAATGCAAAAGAAATCGATTTTGTGAAGTTTTTGGATGGAAAACGGATTCCGTCGAAAATGGATGAATAAAATAAATGTAAAAGAAATTGATATTGTGAAGTTTTTTGATGTAAAACGAATTCCGTCGAAAACGGATGAATAAAATAAATTGCAAAAGAAATTCATTTTGTGAAGTTTTTCGACGGAAAAAGAATTTCGTCGAAAACGGATGAATAAAATAAATTGCAAAAGAAATTCATTTTGGGATGTTTTTCGACGGAAAAGGAATTTCGTTGAAAACTGATAAATAAAATAAATGCAAAAGAAATTGATTTTGTGAAGTTTTTCGACGGAAAATGGATTCCGTTTAAAACAGACGAATAAAATAAATGCAAAAGAAATTGGTTTTGTGAAGTTTTTCGACTGAAAATGGATTCCGTCAAAGATTTTTGACGGAAAATGAATTTCGTCGAAAATGGATGAATAAAATAAATTGGAAAAGAAATTGATTTTGTAAAGTTTTTCGATGGAAAATGGATTCCGTCGAAAATGGATGAAAAAAATAAATGCAAAAGAAATTGATTTTGTGAAGTTTCTCGACGGAAAATGGATTCCGTCGAAGATTTTTGACGGAAAATGGATTCCGTCGAAAACTGACGAATAAAATAAATGCAAAAGAAATTGATTTTGTGAAGTTTTACGATGGAAAATGGATTCCGTCGAAATTTTTTGACGGAAAATGAATTCCGTCGTAAATGGATAAATAAAATAAATGCAAAAGAAATTGATTTTGTGAAGTTTTTTGACGGAAAACGAATTCCGTCGAAAACGGATGAATAAAATAAATTGCAAAAGAAATTAATTTTGTGAAGTTTTTCGACGGAAAAAGAATTCCGTCGAAAACTGATAAATAAAATAAATGCAAAAGAAATGGATTTTGTGAAGTTTTTCGACGGAAAATGGATTCCGTCGAAAACTGACGAATAAAATAAATGCAAAAGATATTGGTTTTGTGAAGTTTTTCGACTGAAAATGGATTCCGTCGAAAACTGACGAATAAAATAAATGCAGAAGAAATTGATTTTGTGTTGTTTTTTGAAGGAAAATGTATTCCGTTGAAAACGGATGAATAAAATAAATGCAGAAGAAATTGATTTTGTGTTGTTTTTCGAAGGAAAATGGATTCCGTGGAAAACAGATGAATAAAATAAATGCAAAAGAAATCGATTTTGTGAAGTTTTTGGATGGAAAATGGATTCCGTCGAAAATGGATGAATAAAATAAATGCAAAAGAAATTGATATTGTGAAGTTTTTTGATGGAAAACGAATTCCGTCGAAAACGGATGAATAAAATAAATTGCAAAAGAAATTCATTTTGTGATGTTTTTCGACGGAAAAAGAATTTCGTCGAAAACGGATGAATAAAATAAATTGCAAAAGAAATTCATTTTGGGATGTTTTTCGACGGAAAAGGAATTTCGTCGAAAACTGATAAATAAAATAAATGCAAAAGAAATTGATTTTGTGAAGTTTTTCGACGGAAAATGGATTCCGTCAAAAACAGACGAGTAAAATAAATGCAAAAGAAATTGATTTTGTGAAGTTTTTCGACTGAAAATGGATTCCGTCAAAGATTTTTGACGGAAAATGAATTTCGTCGAAAATGGATGAATAAAATAAATTGGAAAAGAAATTGATTTTGTAAAGTTTTTCGATGGAAAATGGATTCCGTCGAAAATGGATGAAAAAAATAAATGCAAAAGAAATTGATTTTGTGAAGTTTCTCGACGGAAAATGGATTCCGTCGAAGATTTTTGTCGGAAAATGGATTCCGTCGAAAACTGACGAATAAAATAAATGCAAAAGAAATTGATTTTGTGAAGTTTTTCGATGGAAAATGGATTCCGTCGAAATTTTTTGATGGAAAAAAAGAAATTGATTTTGTGAATTTTTTGTCGTAAATGGATGAAATAAAATAAATGCAAAAGAAATTGATTTTGTGAAGTTTTTTGACGGAAAACAAAAGAATTCCGTCGAAAACGGATGAATAAAATAAATTGCAAAAGAAATTGATTTTGTGAAGTTTTTCGACGGAAAATGGATTTCCGTCGAAAACTGATAAAAAATAAATGCAAAAGAAATAATTGCAAAAGAAATTGATTTTGTGAAGTTTTTCGATGGAAAATGGATTCCGTCGAAAACTGATGAATAAAATAAATGCAAAAGAAATTGATTTTGTGAAGTTTTTCGACGGAAAAGGGATTCCGTCGAAGATTTTTGACGGAAAATGTATTCCTTCGAAAATGGACGAATAAAATAAAAACAAAAGAAATTGATTTTGTGAAGTTCTTTGACGGAAAATGGATTCCGTCGAAAATGGATGAATAAAATAAATGCAAAGAAATTGATTTTGTGAAGTTTTTCGATGGAAAATGGATTTCGTCGAAAACTGATGAATAAAATAAATGCAAAAGAAATTGATTTTGTGAAGTTTTTTGACGTAAAAGTGATTCCGTCGATGATTTTTGACGGAAAATGTATTCCGTCGAAAATGGATGAATAAAATAAATGCAAAAGAAATTGATTTTGTGAAATTTTTCGACGGAAAAAGAATTTCGTCGAAAATGGATTCCTAAAATAAATGCAAAAGAAATTGATTTTGTGAAGTTTTTCGATGCAAAATGGATTCCGTCGAAAACCGATGAATAAAATAAATGCAAAAGAAATTGATTTTGTGAAGTTTTTCGACGGAAAATGGATTCCGTCGAAGATTTTTGAAGGAAAATGAATTCCGTCGAAAATGGATGAATAAAATAAATGCAAAAGAAATTGATTTTGTGAAGTTTTTTGACGGAAAACGGATTCCGTCGAAAATGGATGAATAAAATAAATGCAAAAGCAATTGATTTTGTGAAGTTCTTCGACGAAAATGGATTTCGTCGAAGATTTTTGACGGAAAATGAATTCCGTCGAAAACGGATGAATAAAATAAATTGCAAAAGAAATTCATTTTGTGAAGTTTTTCGACGGAAAACGAATTCCGTCGAAAACTGATGAATAAAATAAATGCAAAAGAAATTGATTTTGTGAAGTTTTTCGACGGAAAATGGATTCCGTCGAAAACTGACGAATAAAATAAATGCAAAAGAAATTGGTTTTGTGAAGTTTTTCGACTGAAAATGGATTCCGTCAAAGATTTTTGACGGAAAATGAATTTCGTCGAAAATGGATGAATAAAATAAATTGGAAAAGAAATTGATTTTGTAAAGTTTTTCGATGGAAAATGGATTCCGTCGAAAATGGATGAAAAAAATAAATGCAAAAGAAATTGATTTTGTGAAGTTTTTCGACGGAAAATGGATTCCGTCGAAGATTTTTGACGGAAAATGGATTCCGTCGAAAACTGACGAATAAAATAAATGCAAAAGAAATTGATTTTGTGAAGTTTTTCGATGGAAAATGGATTCTGTCGAAGATTTTTGACGGAAAATGAATTCCGTCGAAAATGGATGAATAAAATAAATGCAAAAGAAATGGATTTTGTGAAGTTTTTTGACAGAAAATGGATTCCGTCGAAAATGGATAAATAAAATAAATGCAAAAGAAATTGATATTGTGAAGTTTTTTGACGGAAAACGGATTCCGTCGAAAATGGATGAATATAATAAATGCAAAAAAAATTGATTTTGTGAAGGTTTTCGACGAAAATGGATTTCGTCGTAGATTTTTGACAGAAAACGAATTCCGTCGAAAATGGATGAATAAAATAAATTGCAAAAGAAATTCATTATGTGAAGTTTTTCGACGGAAAACGAATTCCGTCGAAAACTGATGAATAAAATAATTGCAAAAGAAATTGATTTTGTGAAGTTTTTCGATGGAAAATGGATTCCGTCGAAAACTGATGAATAAAATAAATGCAAAAGTAATTGATTTTGTGAAGTTTTTCGACGGAAAATGGATTCCTACGATGGAAAATGGATTCCGTCGAAAACGGATGAAAAAAATAATTGCAAAAGAAATTGATTTTGTGAAGTTCTATGACGGAAAATGGATTCCGTCGATAATGGATGAATAAAATAAATGCAAAAGAAATTGATTTTGTGAAGTTTTTCGATGGAAAATGGATTTCGATGAAAATGGATTTCGTCGAAAACTGATGAATAAAATAAATGCAAAAGAAATTGACTTTGTGAAGTTTTTCGACGGAAAAGGGATTCCGTCGAAGATTTTTGACGGAAAATGTATTCCTTCGAAAATGGACGAATAAAATAAAAACAAAAGAAATTGATTTTGTGAAGTTCTTTGACGGAAAATGGATTCCGTCGAAAATGGATGAATAAAATAAATGCAAAGAAATTGATTTTGTGAAGTTTTTCGATGGAAAATGGATTTCGTCGAAAACTGATGAATAAAATAAATGCAAAAGAAATTGATTTTGTGAAGTTTTTTGACGTAAAAGTGATTCCGTCGATGATTTTTGACGGAAAATGTATTCCGTCGAAAATGGATGAATAAAATAAATGCAAAAGAAATTGATTTTGTGAAATTTTTCGACGGAAAAAGAATTTCGTCGAAAATGGATTCCTAAAATAAATGCAAAAGAAATTGATTTTGTGAAGTTTTTCGATGCAAAATGGATTCCGTCGAAAACCGATGAATAAAATAAATGCAAAAGAAATTGATTTTGTGAAGTTTTTCGACGGAAAATGGATTCCGTCGAAGATTTTTGAAGGAAAATGAATTCCGTCGAAAATGGATGAATAAAATAAATGCAAAAGAAATTGATTTTGTGAAGTTTTTTGACGGAAAACGGATTCCGTCGAAAATGGATGAATAAAATAAATGCAAAAGCAATTGATTTTGTGAAGTTCTTCGACGAAAATGGATTTCGTCGAAGATTTTTGACGGAAAATGAATTCCGTCGAAAACGGATGAATAAAATAAATTGCAAAAGAAATTCATTTTGTGAAGTTTTTCGACGGAAAACGAATTCCGTCGAAAACTGATGAATAAAATAAATGCAAAAGAAATTGATTTTGTGAAGTTTTTCGACGGAAAATGGATTCCGTCGAAAACTGACGAATAAAATAAATGCAAAAGAAATTGGTTTTGTGAAGTTTTTCGACTGAAAATGGATTCCGTCAAAGATTTTTGACGGAAAATGAATTTCGTCGAAAATGGATGAATAAAATAAATTGGAAAAGAAATTGATTTTGTAAAGTTTTTCGATGGAAAATGGATTCCGTCGAAAATGGATGAAAAAAATAAATGCAAAAGAAATTGATTTTGTGAAGTTTTTCGACGGAAAATGGATTCCGTCGAAGATTTTTGACGGAAAATGGATTCCGTCGAAAACTGACGAATAAAATAAATGCAAAAGAAATTGATTTTGTGAAGTTTTTCGATGGAAAATGGATTCTGTCGAAGATTTTTGACGGAAAATGAATTCCGTCGAAAATGGATGAATAAAATAAATGCAAAAGAAATGGATTTTGTGAAGTTTTTTGACAGAAAATGGATTCCGTCGAAAATGGATAAATAAAATAAATGCAAAAGAAATTGATATTGTGAAGTTTTTTGACGGAAAACGGATTCCGTCGAAAATGGATGAATATAATAAATGCAAAAAAAATTGATTTTGTGAAGGTTTTCGACGAAAATGGATTTCGTCGTAGATTTTTGACAGAAAACGAATTCCGTCGAAAATGGATGAATAAAATAAATTGCAAAAGAAATTCATTATGTGAAGTTTTTCGACGGAAAACGAATTCCGTCGAAAACTGATGAATAAAATAATTGCAAAAGAAATTGATTTTGTGAAGTTTTTCGATGGAAAATGGATTCCGTCGAAAACTGATGAATAAAATAAATGCAAAAGTAATTGATTTTGTGAAGTTTTTCGACGGAAAATGGATTCCTACGATGGAAAATGGATTCCGTCGAAAACGGATGAAAAAAATAATTGCAAAAGAAATTGATTTTGTGAAGTTCTATGACGGAAAATGGATTCCGTCGATAATGGATGAATAAAATAAATGCAAAAGAAATTTATTTTGTGAAGTTTTTCGATGGAAAATGGATTTCGTCGAAAACTGATGAATAAAATAAATGCAAAAGAAATTGACTTTGTGAAGTTTTTCGACGGAAAAGGGATTCCGTCGAAGATTTTTGACGGAAAATGTATTCCTTCGAAAATGGACGAATAAAATAAAAACAAAAGAAATTGATTTTGTGAAGTTCTTTGACGGAAAATGGATTCCGTCGAAAATGGATGAATAAAATAAATGCAAAGAAATTGATTTTGTGAAGTTTTTCGATGGAAAATGGAATTCGTCGAAAACTGATGAATAAAATAAATGCAAAAGAAAATGATTTTGTGAAGTTTTTTGACGAAAATGATTCCGTCGAATGATTTTTTGTGAAGTTTTTCGATGAAAATGGATTCCGTCGAAAATGGATGAATAAAATAAATGCAAAAGAAATTGATTTTGTGAAGTTTTTCGACGGAAAATGGATTCCGAAAATGGATTCCTATGAAATAAATGCAAAAGAAATTGATTTTGTGAAGTTTTTCGATGGAAAATGGATTCCGTCGAAAACTGATGAATAAAATAAATGCAAAAGAAATTGATTTTGTGAAGTTTTTCGACGGAAAATGGATTCCGTCGAAGATTTTTGACGGAAAATGAATTCAAAAGAAATTGATTTTGTGAAGTTTTTCGACGGAAAATGGATGAATAAAATAAATGCAAAAGAAATTGATTTTGTGAAGTTTTTCGACGGAAAACGGATTCCGTCGAAAATGGATGAATAAAATAAATGCAAAAGAAATTGATTTTGTGAAGTTTTTCGACGGAAAATGGATTCCGTCGAAAACTGATGAATAAAATAAATGCAAAAGAAATTGATTTTGTGAAGTTTTTCGACGGAAAATGAATTCCGTCGAAGATTTTTGACGGAAAATGAATTCCGTCGAAAATGGATGAATAAAATAAATTGCAAAAGAAATTCATTTTGTGAAGTTTTTCGAAAAATGGATTCCGTCGAAAATGGATGAATAAAATAAATGCAAAAGAAATTGATTTTGTGAAGTTTTTCGACGGAAAATGGATTCCGTCGAAAACTGACGAATAAAATAAATGCAAAAGAAATTGATTTTGTGAAGTTTTTCGATGGAAAATGGATTCTGTCGAAGATTTTTGACGGAAAATGAATTCCGTCGAAAATGGATGAATAAAATAAATGCAAAAGAAATGGATTTTGTGAAGTTTTTTGACAGAAAATGGATTCCGTCGAAAATGGATAAATAAAATAAATGCAAAAGAAATTGATATTGTGAAGTTTTTTGACGGAAAACGGATTCCGTCGAAAATGGATGAATATAATAAATGCAAAAAAAATTGATTTTGTGAAGGTTTTCGACGAAAATGGATTTCGTCGTAGATTTTTGACAGAAAACGAATTCCGTCGAAAATGGATGAATAAAATAAATTGCAAAAGAAATTCATTATGTGAAGTTTTTCGACGGAAAACGAATTCCGTCGAAAACTGATGAATAAAATAATTGCAAAAGAAATTGATTTTGTGAAGTTTTTCGATGGAAAATGGATTCCGTCGAAAACTGATGAATAAAATAAATGCAAAAGTAATTGATTTTGTGAAGTTTTTCGACGGAAAATGGATTCCTACGATGGAAAATGGATTCCGTCGAAAACGGATGAAAAAAATAATTGCAAAAGAAATTGATTTTGTGAAGTTCTATGACGGAAAATGGATTCCGTCGATAATGGATGAATAAAATAAATGCAAAAGAAATTGATTTTGTGAAGTTTTTCGATGGAAAATGGATTTCATCGAAAACTGATGAATAAAATAAATGCAAAAGAAATTGACTTTGTGAAGTTTTTCGACGGAAAAGGGATTCCGTCGAAGATTTTTGACGGAAAATGTATTCCTTCGAAAATGGACGAATAAAATAAAAACAAAAGAAATTGATTTTGTGAAGTTCTTTGACGGAAAATGGATTCCGTCGAAAATGGATGAATAAAATAAATGCAAAGAAATTGATTTTGTGAAGTTTTTCGATGGAAAATGGATTTCGTCGAAAACTGATGAATAAAATAAATGCAAAAGAAATTGATTTTGTGAAGTTTTTTGACGTAAAAGTGATTCCGTCGATGATTTTTGACGGAAAATGTATTCCGTCGAAAATGGATGAATAAAATAAATGCAAAAGAAATTGATTTTGTGAAGTTTTTCGACGGAAAATGGATTTCGTCGAAAATGGATGAATAAAATAAATGCAAAAGAAATTGATTTTGTGAAGTTTTTCGATGGAAAATGGATTTCGTCGAAAACTGATGAATAAAATAAATGCAAAAGAAATTGATTTTGTGAAGTTTTTTGACGTAAAAGTGATTCCGTCGAATATTTTTGACGGAAAATGTATTCCGTCGAAAAAGGATGAATAAAATAAATGCAAAAGAAATTGATTTTGTGAAATTTTTCGACGGAAAAAGAATTTCGTCGAAAATGGATTCCTAAAATAAATGCAAAAGAAATTGATTTTGTGAAGTTTTTCGATGCAAAATGGATTCCGTCGAAAACCGATGAATAAAATAAATGCAAAAGAAATTGATTTTGTGAAGTTTTTCGATGGAAAATGGATTCCGTCGAAGATTTTTGAAGGAAAATGAATTCCGTCGAAAATGGATGAATAAAATAAATGCAAAAGAAATTGATTTTGTGAAGTTTTTTGACGGAAAACGGATTCCGTCGAAAATGGATGAATAAAATAAATGCAAAAGCAATTGATTTTGTGAAGTTCTTCGACGAAAATGGATTTCGTCGAAGATTTTTGACGGAAAATGAATTCCGTCGAAAACGGATGAATAAAATAAATTGCAAAAGAAATTCATTTTGTGAAGTTTTTCGACGGAAAACGAATTCCGTCGAAAACTGATGAATAAAATAAATGCAAAAGAAATTGATTTTGTGAAGTTTTTCGACGGAAAATGGATTCCGTCGAAAACTGACGAATAAAATAAATGCAAAAGAAATTGGTTTTGTGAAGTTTTTCGACTGAAAATGGATTCCGTCAAAGATTTTTGACGGAAAATGAATTTCGTCGAAAATGGATGAATAAAATAAATTGGAAAAGAAATTGATTTTGTAAAGTTTTTCGATGGAAAATGGATTCCGTCGAAAATGGATGAAAAAAATAAATGCAAAAGAAATTGATTTTGTGAAGTTTTTCGACGGAAAATGGATTCCGTCGAAGATTTTTGACGGAAAATGGATTCCGTCGAAAACTGACGAATAAAATAAATGCAAAAGAAATTGATTTTGTGAAGTTTTTCGATGGAAAATGGATTCTGTCGAAGATTTTTGACGGAAAATGAATTCCGTCGAAAATGGATGAATAAAATAAATGCAAAAGAAATGGATTTTGTGAAGTTTTTTGACAGAAAATGGATTCCGTCGAAAATGGATAAATAAAATAAATGCAAAAGAAATTGATATTGTGAAGTTTTTTGACGGAAAACGGATTCCGTCGAAAATGGATGAATATAATAAATGCAAAAAAAATTGATTTTGTGAAGGTTTTCGACGAAAATGGATTTCGTCGTAGATTTTTGACAGAAAACGAATTCCGTCGAAAATGGATGAATAAAATAAATTGCAAAAGAAATTCATTATGTGAAGTTTTTCGACGGAAAACGAATTCCGTCGAAAACTGATGAATAAAATAATTGCAAAAGAAATTGATTTTGTGAAGTTTTTCGATGGAAAATGGATTCCGTCGAAAACTGATGAATAAAATAAATGCAAAAGTAATTGATTTTGTGAAGTTTTTCGACGGAAAATGGATTCCTACGATGGAAAATGGATTCCGTCGAAAACGGATGAAAAAAATAATTGCAAAAGAAATTGATTTTGTGAAGTTCTATGACGGAAAATGGATTCCGTCGATAATGGATGAATAAAATAAATGCAAAAGAAATTGATTTTGTGAAGTTTTTCGATGGAAAATGGATTTCATCGAAAACTGATGAATAAAATAAATGCAAAAGAAATTGACTTTGTGAAGTTTTTCGACGGAAAAGGGATTCCGTCGAAGATTTTTGACGGAAAATGTATTCCTTCGAAAATGGACGAATAAAATAAAAACAAAAGAAATTGATTTTGTGAAGTTCTTTGACGGAAAATGGATTCCGTCGAAAATGGATGAATAAAATAAATGCAAAGAAATTGATTTTGTGAAGTTTTTCGATGGAAAATGGATTTCGTCGAAAACTGATGAATAAAATAAATGCAAAAGAAATTGATTTTGTGAAGTTTTTTGACGTAAAAGTGATTCCGTCGATGATTTTTGACGGAAAATGTATTCCGTCGAAAATGGATGAATAAAATAAATGCAAAAGAAATTGATTTTGTGAAATTTTTCGACGGAAAAAGAATTTCGTCGAAAATGGATTCCTAAAATAAATGCAAAAGAAATTGATTTTGTGAAGTTTTTCGATGCAAAATGGATTCCGTCGAAAACCGATGAATAAAATAAATGCAAAAGAAATTGATTTTGTGAAGTTTTTCGACGGAAAATGGATTCCGTCGAAGATTTTTGAAGGAAAATGAATTCCGTCGAAAATGGATGAATAAAATAAATGCAAAAGAAATTGATTTTGTGAAGTTTTTTGACGGAAAACGGATTCCGTCGAAAATGGATGAATAAAATAAATGCAAAAGAAATTGATTTTGTGAAGTTTTTCGAATTTCCGTCGAAAACCGATGAATAAAATAAATGCAAAAGAAATTGATTTTGTGAAGTTTTTCGATGGAAAATGAATTCCGTCGAAAACTGGATGAATAAAATAAATGCAAAAGAAATTGATTTTGTGAAGTTTTTCGACGGAAAATGGATTCCGTCGAAAATGGATGAATAAAATAAATGCAAAAGAAATTGATTTTGTGAAGTTTTTCGACGAAAATGGATTTCGTCGAAGATTTTTGACGGAAAATGAATTCCGTCGAAAACGGATGAATAAAATAAATTGCAAAAGAAATTGATTTTGTGAAGTTTTTCGACGGAAAACGAATTCCGTCGAAAACTGATGAATAAAATAAATGCAAAAGAAATTGATTTTGTGAAGTTTTTCGACGGAAAATGGATTCCGTCGAAAACTGACGAATAAAATAAATGCAAAAGAAATTGGTTTTGTGAAGTTTTTCGACTGAAAATGGATTCCGTCAAAGATTTTTGACGGAAAATGAATTTCGTCGAAAATGGATGAATAAAATAAATTGGAAAAGAAATTGATTTTGTAAAGTTTTTCGATGGAAAATGGATTCCGTCGAAAATGGATGAAAAAAATAAATGCAAAAGAAATTGATTTTGTGAAGTTTTTCGACGGAAAATGGATTCCGTCGAAGATTTTTGACGGAAAATGGATTCCGTCGAAAACTGACGAATAAAATAAATGCAAAAGAAATTGATTTTGTGAAGTTTTTCGATGGAAAATGGATTCTGTCGAAGATTTTTGACGGAAAATGAATTCCGTCGAAAATGGATGAATAAAATAAATGCAAAAGAAATGGATTTTGTGAAGTTTTTTGACAGAAAATGGATTCCGTCGAAAATGGATAAATAAAATAAATGCAAAAGAAATTGATATTGTGAAGTTTTTTGACGGAAAACGGATTCCGTCGAAAATGGATGAATATAATAAATGCAAAAAAAATTGATTTTGTGAAGGTTTTCGACGAAAATGGATTTCGTCGTAGATTTTTGACAGAAAACGAATTCCGTCGAAAATGGATGAATAAAATAAATTGCAAAAGAAATTCATTATGTGAAGTTTTTCGACGGAAAACGAATTCCGTCGAAAACTGATGAATAAAATAATTGCAAAAGAAATTGATTTTGTGAAGTTTTTCGATGGAAAATGGATTCCGTCGAAAACTGATGAATAAAATAAATGCAAAAGTAATTGATTTTGTGAAGTTTTTCGACGGAAAATGGATTCCTACGATGGAAAATGGATTCCGTCGAAAACGGATGAAAAAAATAATTGCAAAAGAAATTGATTTTGTGAAGTTCTTTGACGGAAAATGGATTCCGTCGATAATGGATGAATAAAATAAATGCAAAAGAAATTGATTTTGTGAAGTTTTTCGATGGAAAATGGATTTCGTCGAAAACTGATGAATAAAATAAATGCAAAAGAAATTGATTTTGTGAAGTTTTTCGACGGAAAATGGATTCCGTCGAAGATTTTTGACGGAAAATGTATTCCTTCGAAAATGGACGAATAAAATAAAAACAAAAGAAATTGATTTTGTGAAGTTCTTTGACGGAAAATGGATTCCGTCGAAAATGGATGAATAAAATAAATGCAAAGAAATTGATTTTGTGAAGTTTTTCGATGGAAAATGGATTTCGTCGAAAACTGATGAATAAAATAAATGCAAAAGAAATTGATTTTGTGAAGTTTTTTGACGTAAAAGTGATTCCGTCGATGATTTTTGACGGAAAATGTATTCCGTCGAAAATGGATGAATAAAATAAATGCAAAAGAAATTGATTTTGTGAAATTTTTCGACGGAAAAAGAATTTCGTCGAAAATGGATTCCTAAAATAAATGCAAAAGAAATTGATTTTGTGAAGTTTTTCGATGCAAAATGGATTCCGTCGAAAACCGATGAATAAAATAAATGCAAAAGAAATTGATTTTGTGAAGTTTTTCGACGGAAAATGGATTCCGTCGAAGATTTTTGAAGGAAAATGAATTCCGTCGAAAATGGATGAATAAAATAAATGCAAAAGAAATTGATTTTGTGAAGTTTTTTGACGGAAAACGGATTCCGTCGAAAATGGATGAATAAAATAAATGCAAAAGCAATTGATTTTGTGAAGTTCTTCGACGAAAATGGATTTCGTCGAAGATTTTTGACGGAAAATGAATTCCATCGAAAACGGATGAATAAAATAAATTGCAAAAGAAATTCATTTTGTGAAGTTTTTCGACGGAAAACGAATTCCGTCGAAAACTGATGAATAAAATAAATGCAAAAGAAATTGATTTTGTGAAGTTTTTCGACGGAAAATGGATGGATTCGTCGAAAACTGACGAATAAAATAAATGCAAAAGAAATTGGTTTTGTGAAGTTTTTCGACTGAAAATGGATTCCGTCAAAGATTTTTGACGGAAAATGAATTTCGTCGAAAATGGATGAATAAAATAAATTGGAAAAGAAATTGATTTTGTAAAGTTTTTCGATGGAAAATGGATTCCGTCGAAAATGGATGAAAAAAATAAATGCAAAAGAAATTGATTTTGTGAAGTTTTTCGACGGAAAATGGATTCCGTCGAAGATTTTTGACGGAAAATGGATTCCGTCGAAAACTGACGAATAAAATAAATGCAAAAGAAATTGATTTTGTGAAGTTTTTCGATGGAAAATGGATTCTGTCGAAGATTTTTGACGGAAAATGAATTCCGTCGAAAATGGATGAATAAAATAAATGCAAAAGAAATGGATTTTGTGAAGTTTTTTGACAGAAAATGGATTCCGTCGAAAATGGATAAATAAAATAAATGCAAAAGAAATTGATATTGTGAAGTTTTTTGACGGAAAACGGATTCCGTCGAAAATGGATGAATATAATAAATGCAAAAAAAATTGATTTTGTGAAGGTTTTCGACGAAAATGGATTTCGTCGTAGATTTTTGACAGAAAACGAATTCCGTCGAAAATGGATGAATAAAATAAATTGCAAAAGAAATTCATTATGTGAAGTTTTTCGACGGAAAACGAATTCCGTCGAAAACTGATGAATAAAATAATTGCAAAAGAAATTGATTTTGTGAAGTTTTTCGATGGAAAATGGATTCCGTCGAAAACTGATGAATAAAATAAATGCAAAAGTAATTGATTTTGTGAAGTTTTTCGACGGAAAATGGATTCCTACGATGGAAAATGGATTCCGTCGAAAACGGATGAAAAAAATAATTGCAAAAGAAATTGATTTTGTGAAGTTCTATGACGGAAAATGGATTCCGTCGATAATGGATGAATAAAATAAATGCAAAAGAAATTGATTTTGTGAAGTTTTTCGATGGAAAATGGATTTCATCGAAAACTGATGAATAAAATAAATGCAAAAGAAATTGACTTTGTGAAGTTTTTCGACGGAAAAGGGATTCCGTCGAAGATTTTTGACGGAAAATGTATTCCTTCGAAAATGGACGAATAAAATAAAAACAAAAGAAATTGATTTTGTGAAGTTCTTTGACGGAAAATGGATTCCGTCGAAAATGGATGAATAAAATAAATGCAAAGAAATTGATTTTGTGAAGTTTTTCGATGGAAAATGGATTTCGTCGAAAACTGATGAATAAAATAAATGCAAAAGAAATTGATTTTGTGAAGTTTTTTGACGTAAAAGTGATTCCGTCGATGATTTTTGACGGAAAATGTATTCCGTCGAAAATGGATGAATAAAATAAATGCAAAAGAAATTGATTTTGTGAAATTTTTCGACGGAAAAAGAATTTCGTCGAAAATGGATTCCTAAAATAAATGCAAAAGAAATTGATTTTGTGAAGTTTTTCGACGGAAAATGGATTCCGTCGAAAACCGATGAATAAAATAAATGCAAAAGAAATTGATTTTGTGAAGTTTTTCGACGGAAAATGGATTCCGTCGAAGATTTTTGAAGGAAAATGAATTCCGTCGAAAATGGATGAATAAAATAAATGCAAAAGAAATTGATTTTGTGAAGTTTTTTGACGGAAAACGGATTCCGTCGAAAATGGATGAATAAAATAAATGCAAAAGCAATTGATTTTGTGAAGTTTTTCGACGAAAATGGATTTCGTCGAAGATTTTTGACGGAAAATGAATTCCGTCGAAAACGGATGAATAAAATAAATTGCAAAAGAAATTGATTTTGTGAAGTTTTTCGACGGAAAACGAATTCCGTCGAAAACTGATGAATAAAATAAATGCAAAAGAAATTGATTTTGTGAAGTTTTTCGACGGAAAATGGATTCCGTCGAAAACTGATGAATAAAATAAATGCAAAAGAAATTGATTTTGTGAAGTTGAAAATGGATTTTTTTGACGAAAATGAATTTGAAAATGGATTTTGTCAAAGATTTTTGACGGAAAATGAATTCCGTCGAAAATGGATGAATAAAATAAATTGCAAAAGAAATTGATTTTGTGAAGTTTTTCGACGGAAAATGGATTCCGTCGAAAATGGATGAAAAACGGAAAAATGAAATGCAAAAGAAATTGATTTTGTGAAGTTTTTCGATGGAAAATGGATTCCGTCGAAAACTGAGAAAAAATAAATGCAAAAGAAATTGATTTTGTGAAGTTTTTCGACTGAAAATGGATTCCGTCAAAGATTTTTGACGGAAAATGAATTCCGTCGAAAATGGATGAATAAAATAAATGCAAAAGAAATTGATTTTGTAAAGTTTTTCGATGGAAAATGGATTCCGTCGAAAATGGATGAAAAAAATAAATGCAAAAGAAATTGATTTTGTGAAGTTTTTCGACGGAAAATGGATTCCGTCGAAGATTTTTGACGGAAAATGGATTCCGTCGAAAACTGACGAATAAAATAAATGCAAAAGAAATTGATTTTGTGAAGTTTTTCGATGGAAAATGGATTCTGTCGAAGATTTTTGACGGAAAATGAATTCCGTCGAAAATGGATGAATAAAATAAATGCAAAAGAAATGGATTTTGTGAAGTTTTTTGACAGAAAATGGATTCCGTCGAAAATGGATAAATAAAATAAATGCAAAAGAAATTGATATTGTGAAGTTTTTTGACGGAAAACGGATTCCGTCGAAAATGGATGAATATAATAAATGCAAAAAAAATTGATTTTGTGAAGGTTTTCGACGAAAATGGATTTCGTCGTAGATTTTTGACAGAAAACGAATTCCGTCGAAAATGGATGAATAAAATAAATTGCAAAAGAAATTCATTATGTGAAGTTTTTCGACGGAAAACGAATTCCGTCGAAAACTGATGAATAAAATAATTGCAAAAGAAATTGATTTTGTGAAGTTTTTCGATGGAAAATGGATTCCGTCGAAAACTGATGAATAAAATAAATGCAAAAGTAATTGATTTTGTGAAGTTTTTCGACGGAAAATGGATTCCTACGATGGAAAATGGATTCCGTCGAAAACGGATGAAAAAAATAATTGCAAAAGAAATTGATTTTGTGAAGTTCTATGACGGAAAATGGATTCCGTCGATAATGGATGAATAAAATAAATGCAAAAGAAATTGATTTTGTGAAGTTTTTCGATGGAAAATGGATTTCGTCGAAAACTGATGAATAAAATAAATGCAAAAGAAATTGACTTTGTGAAGTTTTTCGACGGAAAAGGGATTCCGTCGAAGATTTTTGACGGAAAATGTATTCCTTCGAAAATGGACGAATAAAATAAAAACAAAAGAAATTGATTTTGTGAAGTTCTTTGACGGAAAATGGATTCCGTCGAAAATGGATGAATAAAATAAATGCAAAGAAATTGATTTTGTGAAGTTTTTCGATGGAAAATGGATTTCGTCGAAAACTGATGAATAAAATAAATGCAAAAGAAATTGATTTTGTGAAGTTTTTTGACGTAAAAGTGATTCCGTCGATGATTTTTGACGGAAAATGTATTCCGTCGAAAATGGATGAATAAAATAAATGCAAAAGAAATTGATTTTGTGAAATTTTTCGACGGAAAAAGAATTTCGTCGAAAATGGATTCCTAAAATAAATGCAAAAGAAATTGATTTTGTGAAGTTTTTCGATGCAAAATGGATTCCGTCGAAAACCGATGAATAAAATAAATGCAAAAGAAATTGATTTTGTGAAGTTTTTCGATGGAAAATGGATTCCGTCGAAGATTTTTGAAGGAAAATGAATTCCGTCGAAAATGGATGAATAAAATAAATGCAAAAGAAATTGATTTTGTGAAGTTTTTTGACGGAAAACGGATTCCGTCGAAAATGGATGAATAAAATAAATGCAAAAGCAATTGATTTTGTGAAGTTCTTCGACGAAAATGGATTTCGTCGAAGATTTTTGACGGAAAATGAATTCCGTCGAAAACGGATGAATAAAATAAATTGCAAAAGAAATTCATTTTGTGAAGTTTTTCGACGGAAAACGAATTCCGTCGAAAACTGATGAATAAAATAAATGCAAAAGAAATTGATTTTGTGAAGTTTTTCGACGGAAAATGGATTCCGTCGAAAACTGACGAATAAAATAAATGCAAAAGAAATTGGTTTTGTGAAGTTTTTCGACTGAAAATGGATTCCGTCAAAGATTTTTGACGGAAAATGAATTTCGTCGAAAATGGATGAATAAAATAAATTGGAAAAGAAATTGATTTTGTAAAGTTTTTCGATGGAAAATGGATTCCGTCGAAAATGGATGAAAAAAATAAATGCAAAAGAAATTGATTTTGTGAAGTTTTTCGACGGAAAATGGATTCCGTCGAAGATTTTTGACGGAAAATGGATTCCGTCGAAAACTGACGAATAAAATAAATGCAAAAGAAATTGATTTTGTGAAGTTTTTCGATGGAAAATGGATTCTGTCGAAGATTTTTGACGGAAAATGAATTCCATCGAAAATGGATAAATAAAATAAATGCAAAAGAAATTGATTTTGTGAAGTTTTTTGACGGAAAACGAATTCCGTCGAAAACGGATGAATAAAATAAATTGCAAAAGAAATTAATTTTGTGAAGTTTTTCGACGGAAAGAGAATTCCGTCGAAAACTGATAAATAAAATAAATGCAAAAGAAATTGATTTTGTGAAGTTTTTCGACGGAAAATGGATTCCGTCGAAAACTGACGAATAAAATAAATGCAAAAGAAATTGGTTTTGTGAAGTTTTTCGACTGAAAATGGATTCCGTCAAAGATTTTTGACGGAAAATGAATTTCGTCGAAAATGGATGAATAAAATAAATGCAAAAGAAATGGATTTTGTGAAGTTTTTTGACAGAAAATGGATTCCGTCGAAAATGGATAAATAAAATAAATGCAAAAGAAATTGATATTGTGAAGTTTTTACGGAAAACGGATTCCGTCGAAAATGGATGAATATAATAAATGCAAAAGCAATTGATTTTGTGAAGGTTTTCGACGAAAATGGATTTCGTCGTAGATTTTTGACGGAAAACGAATTCCGTCGAAAATGGATGAATAAAATAAATTGCAAAAGAAATTCGTTATGTGAAGTTTTTCGACGGAAAATGAATTCCGTCGAAAACTGATGAATAAAATAATTGCAAAAGAAATTGATTTTGTGAAGTTTTTCGATGGAAAATGGATTCCGTCGAAAACTGATGAATAAAATAAATGCAAAAGTAATGGATTTTGTGAAGTTTTTCGACGGAAAATGGATTCCTACGATGGAAAATGGATTCCGTCGAAAACGGATGAAAAAAATAATTGCAAAAGAAATTGATTTTGTGAAGTTCTATGACGGAAAATGGATTCCGTCGATAATGGATGAATAAAATAAATGCAAAAGAAATTGATTTTGTGAAGTTTTTCGATGGAAAATGGATTTCGTCGAAAACTGATGAATAAAATAAATGCAAAAGAAATTGATTTTGTGAAGTTTTTTGACGGAAAATTGATTTCGTCGATGATTTTTGACAGAAAACGGATTCCGTCGAAAATGGATGAATAAAACAAATGCAAAAGAAATTGATTTTGTGTAGTTTTTCGACGGAAAAAGAATTTCGTCGAAAATGGATTCCTAAAATAAATGCAAAAGAAATTGATTTTGTGAAGTTTTTTGACGGAAAATTGATTCCGTCGATGATTTTTGACAGAAAACGGATTCCGTCGAAAATGGATGAATAAAACAAATGCAAAAGAAATTGATTTTGTGAAGTTTTTCGACGGAAAAAGAATTTCGTCGAAAATGGATTCCTAAAATAAATGCAAAAGAAGATTTTTGACGGAAAATGGATTCCGTCGAAGATTTTTGAAGGAAAATGAATTCCGTCGAAAATGGATGAATAAAATAAATGCAAAAGAAATTGATTTTGTGAAGTTTTTTGACGGAAAACGGATTCCGTCGAAAATGGATGAATAAAATAAATGCAAAAGCAATTGATTTTGTGAAGTTCTTCGACGAAAATGGATTTCGTCGAAGATTTTTGACGGAAAATGAATTCCGTCGAAAACGGATGAATAAAATAAATTGCAAAAGAAATTGATTTTGTGAAGTTTTTCGACGGAAAACGAATTCCGTCGAAAACTGATGAATAAAATAAATGCAAAGGAAATTGATTTTGTGAAGTTTTTCGACGGAAAATGGATTCCGTCGAAAATTGACGAATAAAATAAATGCAAAAGAAATTGGTTTTGTGAAGTTTTTCGACTGAAAATGGATTCCGTCGAAGATTTTTGACGGAAAATGAATTTCGTCGAAAATGGATGAATAAAATAAATTGGAAAAGAAATTGATTTTGTAAAGTTTTTCGATGGAAAATGGATTCCGTCGAAAATGAATGAAAAAAATAAATGCAAAATAAATTGATTTTGTGAAGTTTTTCGACGGAAAATGGATTCCGTCGAAGATTTTTGACGGAAAATGGATTCCGTCGAAAACTGACGAATAAAATAAATGCAAAAGAAATTGATTTTGTGAAGTTTTTCGATGGAAAATGGATTCTGTCGAAGATTTTTGACGGAAAATAAATTCCGTCGAAAATGGATGAATAAAATAAATGCAAAAGAAATTGATTTTGTGAAGGTTTTCGACGAAAATGGATTTCGTCGTAGATTTTTGACGGAAAACGAATTCCGTCGAAAATGGATGAATAAAATAAATTGCAAAAGAAATTCGTTATGTGAAGTTTTTCGACGGAAAATGAATTCCGTCGAAAACTGATGAATAAAATAATTGCGAAAGAAATTGATTTTGTGAAGTTTTTCGATGGAAAATGGATTCCGTCGAAAAACGGAAAATGGATTCCTACGATGGAAAATGGATTCCGTCGAAAACGGATGAAAAAAATAATTGCAAAAGAAATTGATTTTGTGAAGTTCTATGACGGAAAATGGATTCCGTCGATAATGGATGAATAAAATAAATGCAAAAGAAATTGATTTTATGAAGTTTTTCGATGGAAAATGGATTTCGTCGAAAACTGATGAATAAAATAAATGCAAAAGAAATTGATTTTGTGAAGTTTTTTGACGGAAAATTGATTCCGTCGATGATTTTTGACGGAAAATGTATTCCGTCGAAAATGGATGAATAAAATAAATGCAAAAGAAATTGATTTTGTGAAGTTTTTCGACGGAAAAAGAATTTCGTCGAAAATGGATTCCTAAAATAAATGCAAAAGAAATTGATTTTGTGAAGTTTTTCGAAAATGGATTCCGTCGAAAATGGATGAATAAAATAAATGCAAAGAAATTGATTTTGTGAAGTTTTTCGATGGAAAATGGATTTCGTCGAAAACTGATGAATAAAATAAATGCAAAAGAAATTGATTTTGTGAAGTTTTTTGACGTAAAAGTGATTCCGTCGATGATTTTTGACGGAAAATGTATTCCGTCGAAAATGGATGAATAAAATAAATGCAAAAGAAATTGATTTTGTGAAGTTTTTCGACGGAAAAAGAATTTCGTCGAAAATGGATTCCTAAAATAAATGCAAAAGAAATTGATTTTGTGAAGTTTTTCGATGCAAAATGGATTCCGTCGAAAACCGATGAATAAAATAAATGCAAAAGAAATTGATTTTGTGAAGTTTTTCGACGGAAAATGGATTCCGTCGAAGATTTTTGAAGGAAAATGAATTCCGTCGAAAATGGATGAATAAAATAAATGCAAAAGAAATTGATTTTGTGAAGTTTTTTGACGGAAAACGGATTCCGTCGAAAATGGATGAATAAAATAAATGCAAAAGCAATTGATTTTGTGAAGTTCTTCGACGAAAATGGATTTCGTCGAAGATTTTTGACGGAATTTTTGACGGAAATGAATTCCGTCGAAAACGGATGAATAAAATAAATTGCAAAAGAAATTCATTTTGTGAAGTTTTTGACGGAAAATGAATTCCGTCGAAAACTGATGAATAAAATAAATGCAAAAGAAATTGATTTTGTGAAGTTTTTCGACGGAAAATGGATTCCGTCGAAAACTGACGAATAAAATAAATGCAAAAGAAATTGGTTTTGTGAAGTTTTTCGACTGAAAATGGATTTCATCAAAGATTTTTGACGGAAAATGAATTTCGTCGAAAATGGATGAATAAAATAAATTGGAAAAGAAATTGATTTTGTAAAGTTTTTCGATGGAAAATGGATTCCGTCGAAAATGGATGAAAAAAATAAATGCAAAAGAAATTGATTTTGTGAAGTTTTTCGACGGAAAATGGATTCCGTCGAAGATTTTTGACGGAAAATGGATTCCGTCGAAAACTGACGAATAAAATAAATGCAAAAGAAATTGATTTTGTGAAGTTTTTCGACGGAAAATGGATTCCGTCGAAGATTTTTGACGGAAAATGGATTCCGTCGAAAACTGAAAAATAAAATAAATGCAAAAGAAATTGATTTTGAGAAGTTTTTCGATGGAAAATGGATTCCGTCGAAGATTTTTGACGGAAAATGAATTCCGTCGAAAATGGATAAATAAAATAAATGCAAAAGAAATAGATTTTGTGAAGTTTTTTGACGGAAAACGAATTCCGTCGAAAATGGATGAATAAAATAAATTGCAAAAGAAATTAATTTTGTGAAGTTTTTTGACGGAAAAAGAATTCCGTCGAAAACTGATAAATAAAATAAATGCAAAAGAAATTGATTTTGTGAAGTTTTTCGACGGAAAATGGATTCCGTCGAAAACTGACGAATAAAATAAATGCAAAAGAGATTGATTTTGTGAAGTTTTTTGACGGAAAACGAATTTCGTCGAAAATGGATGAATAAAATAAATTGCAAAAGAAATTAATTTTGTGAAGTTTTTCGACGGAAAAAGAATTCCGTCGAAAACTGATAAATAAAATAAATGCAAAAGAAATTGATTTTGTGAAGTTTTTCGACGGAAAATGGATTCCGTCGAAAACTGACGAATAAAATAAATGCAAAAGAAATTTGTTTTGTGAAGTTTTTCGACTGAAAATGGATTCCGTCAAAGATTTCTGACGGAAAATGAATTTCGTCGAAAATGGATGAATAAAATAAATGCAAAAGAAATGGATTTTGTGAAGTTTTTTGACAGAAAATGGATTCCATCGAAAATGGATGAATAAAATAAATGCAAAAGAAATTGATATTGTGAAGTTTTTTGACGGAAAACAGATTCCGTCGAAAATGGATGAATATAATAAATGCAAAAGCAATTGATTTTGTGAAGACGGAAAATGAATTCCGTCGAAAATGGATGAATAAAATAAATTGCAAAAGAAATTGATTTTTTGAAGTATTTCGACGGAAAACGAATTCCGTCGAAAACTGATAAATAAAATAAACGCAAAAGAAATTGATTTTGTGAAGTTTTTCGATGGAAAATGGATTCCGTCGAAAACTGATGAATGAAACAAATGCAAAAGAAATTCATTTTGTGAAGTTTTTCGACGAAAATGGATTTCGTCGAAGATTTTTGACGGAAAACGAAATCCGTCGAAAATGGATAAATAAAATAAATTGCAAAAGAAATTCATTATGTGAAGTTTTTTCGACGGAAAATGAATTCCGTCGAAAACTGATGAATAAAATAATTGCAAAAGAAATTGATTTTGTGAAGTTTTTCGATGGAAAATGGATTCCGTCGAAAACTGATGAATAAAATAAATGCAAAAGAAATTGGTTTTGTGAAGTTCTATGACGCAAAATGGATTCCGTCGAAAATGGATGAATAAAATAAATGCAAAAGAAATTGATTTTGTGAAGTTTTTCGATGGAAAATGGATTTCGTCGAAAACTGATGAATAAAATAACTGCAAAAGAATTTGACTTTGTGACGTTTTTCGACGGAAAAGGGATTCCGTCGAAGATTTTTGACGGAAAATATATTCCTTCGAAAATGGATGAATAAAATAAAAACAAAAGAAAATGATTTTGTGAAGTTCTTTGACGGAAAATGCATTCCGTCGAAAATGGATGAATAAAATAAATGCAAATAAATTGATTTTGTGAAGTTTTTCGATGGAAAATGGATTTCGTCGAAAATTGATGAATAAAATAAATGCAAAAGAAATTGACTTTGTGAAGTTTTTCGACGGAAAAGTGATTCCGTCGAAGATTTTTGACGGAAAATGTATTCCGTCGAAAATGGATGAATAAAATAAATGCAAAAGAAATTGATTTTGTGAAGTTTTTCGACGGAAAAAGAATTTCGTCGAAAATGGATTCCTAAAATAAATGCAAAAGAAATTGATTTTGTGAAGTTTATCGACGGAAAATGGATTCCGTCGAAAACCGATAAATAAAATAAATGCAAAAAAAATTATTTTGTAATTTTTTTCGACAAAAAATGGATTCCGTCGAAGATTTTTGACGAAAATTGAATTCCTTTGAAAACGGATGAATAAGATAAATGGAATAGAAATTCATTTTGTGAATGAAAATGGATTCCGTCGAAATTGGATGAATAAAAAAAATGCAAAAGATATTGATTTTGTGAAGTTTTTCGATGGAAAATGGATTCCGTCGAAAACTGATGAATAAAATAAATGCAAAAGAAATTGATTTTGTGAAGTTTTTCGACGGAAAATGGATTCCGTCGAAAACTGATGAATAAAATAAATGCAAAAGAAGTTGATTTTGTGAAGTTTTTCGACGGAAAATTGATTCCGTCGAAGGTTTTTGACGGAAAATGAATTTCGTCGAAAATGGATGATTAAAATAGATGCAAAAGAAATGGATTTTGTGAAGTTTTTTGATAGAAAATGGATTCCGTCGAAAATGGATGAATAAAATAAATGCAAAAGAAATTGATATGGTGAAGTTTTTTGACGGAAAACGAATTCTGTCGAAAACTGATGAATAAAATAAATGCAAAAGAAATTGCTTTTGTGAAGTTTTTCGACGGAAAATGGATTCCGTCAAAGATTTTTGACGAAAAATGTATTACGTCGAAAATGGAGGAATAAAATAAATGCAAAAGAAATTGATTTTGTGAAGTGTTTTGACGGAAAATGGATTCCGTCGAAATTGGATGAATAAAAAAAATGCAAAAGAAATTGATTTTGTGAAGTTTTTCGATGGAAAATGGATTCCGTCGAAAACTGATGAATAAAATAAATGCAAAAGAAATTGATTTTGTGAAGTTTTTCGACGGAAAATTGATTCCGTCGAAGATTTTTGACGAAAAATGAATTTCGTCGAAAATGGATGAATAAAATAAATGCAAAAGAAATTGATTTTTGTGAAGTTTTTTGACAGAAAATGGATTCCGTAGAAAATGGATGAATAAAATAAATGCAAAAGAAATTGATATTGTGAAGTTTTTTGACGTAAAACGAATTCTGTCGAAAACTGATGAATAAAATAAATGCAAAAGAAATTGATTTTGTGAAGTTTTTCGACGGAAAATGGATTCCTTCGACGGAAAATGGATTCCGTAAAAAATGGATGAAAAAGATAAATGCAAAAGAAATTGATTTTGTGAAGTTTTTCGACGGAAAATGGATTCTGTCGAAGATTTTTGACGGAAAATGAATTTCGTCGAAAATGGATGAATAAAATAGATGCAAAAGAAATGGATTTTGTGAAGTTTTTTGACAGAAAATGGATTCCGTCATAAATGGATGAATAAAATAAATGCAAAAGAAATTGATATTGTGAGGTTTTTTGACGGAAAACGGATTCCGTCGAAAATGGATGAATAAAGTAAATTGCAAAAGAAATTCATTTTGTGAAGTTTTTCGACGGAAAACGGATTCCGTCGAAAACTGATGAATAAAATAAATGCAAAAGAAATTGGTTTTGTGAACTTTTTCGATGGAAAATGGATTCCGTCGAAAACTGATGAATAAAACAAATGCAAAAGAAATTCATTTTGAGAAGTTTTTCGACGAAAATGGATTTCGTCGAAGATTTTTGACGGAAAACGAATTCCGTCGAAAATGGATGAATAAAATAAATTGCAAAAGAAATTCATTTTGTGAAATTTTTCGACGGAAAACGAATCCCGTCGAAAATGGATGAATAAAATGAATGCAAAAGAAATTGATTTTGTGAAGTTTTTCGACGGAAAAAGAATTTCGTCGAAAACTGATGAATAAAATAAATGCAAAAGAAATTGATTTTGTGATGTTTTTCGACGGAAAATGGATTCCCTCGAAAACTCATGACTAAAATAAATGCAAAAGAAATAGATTTTGTGAAGTTTTTCGAGGAAAATGGATTCCGTTGAAGATTTTTGATGGAAAATGAATTCCGTCGAAAATGGATGAATAAAGTGTATGTAAAAGAAATTGATTTTGTGAAGTTTTTTGACGGAAAATGGATTCCATCTAAAACTGATGAATAAAATAAATGCAAAAGAAATTGATTTTGTGAAGATTTTTGACGGAAAATGAATTCCGTCGAAAATGGATGAATAAAATAAATTGCAAAAGAAATTCATTTTTTGACGTTTTTCGACGGAAAACGAATTCCGTCGAAAACTGATGAATCAAATAATTGCAAAAGAAATTGATTTTGTGAAGTTTTTCGATGGAAAATGGATTCCGTCGAAAACTGATGAATAAAATAAATGCAAAAGAAATTGATTTTGTGAAGTTTTTCGACGGAAAATGGATTCCTACGACGGAAAACGGATTCCGTCGAAAACGGATGAAAAAAATAAATGCAAAAGAAATTGATTTTGTGAAGTTTTTCGAAGGAAAATGGTTTCCATCGAAGATTTTTGACGGAAAATGTCTTCCGTCGAAAATGGATGAATAAAATAAATTCAAAAGAAATTGATTTTGTGAAGTTTTTCGACGGAAAATGGATTCCGTCGAAAATGGATGAATAAAATAAATTCAAAAGAAATTGATTTTGTGAAGTTTTTTGACGGAAAATGGATTCCGTCGAAAACTGATGAATAAAGTAAATGCAAAAGAAATTGACTTTGTGAAGCTTTTGGACGGAAAAGGGATTCCGTCGAAGATTTTCGACGGAAAATGGATTCCGTGGAAAATGGATGAATAAAATAAATGCAAAAGAAATTGATATTGTGAAGTTTTTTGACGGAAAACGGATTCCGTCGAAAATGGATGAATAAAATAAATGCAAAAGCAATTGATTTTGTGATATTTTTCGACGAAAATGGATTTCGTCGAAGATTTTTGACGGAAAATGTAACAGCCCGTTGTACACCGGTATTGTTAACATTGATTATGATATTAAGCGCAGTTACAATCACAGTGATTAGATTAATTAAATTACGGGCAAATTTTTCTTTTAACATATTCTTTTTCTTATATACACACTTTTTCCGTAATCAATTAAAACCACACTATAATTGTAAATGCCATTTGCGGAATCATACACTTTCTAACATCATAAATCTTTCTTTTTATTCAATTCATTTAAACTCACCATCTTACTCTCATCTTTTACCAAGTTGTAGTCCTTTACATTGTCTACGCGTGGTTTCAAACCACGTATCATTTGGAGTTCTACCCATCAAGTTATACCCCTTTCTTTTAGTCTAGAAAAACCTGAATTTTCGAAATTTACACTGTGGTAATCGATTACCAGTGGGTGGTAATCGATTACCACCTGTCAAAAATGAGGCAGTAGCCAATTTTTCAATTCCTCTGTTCTGGTAATCGATTACCAGCTTTGGGTAATCGATTACCTCACATGGTAATCGATTACCAAAGGCCAGTAATCGATTACCAGTGCAGACAGTAGCTAATTTTTCGTCCCCTGTTGCATGGTAATCGATTACCATGCTTGGGTAATCGATTACTATGCAGCAAAATGACAGATTACAGCAGTTTTGAGCCCCAAAAAGGGTGTGTAATCCATCCCTAACCCCTTGGCACTCCACATAACACATAATCATGTCCTAATGTAGGCTCTAGGCCCTTCCATCATGCATTTTCCTTAAGTTTAACATCAATTACATCATTCTCAAAATAATGGCCATTTACATGCAAATATGGACCATTTTTACAACATAACTCATCAAGACTTCAAGGCTATGAGTGTGGCAATGGACAAGTCCCATGCTCACTCAAAATATACAGTTATCCAAGCCATGAATGATAAAGCATAAACAAGACTTAGCATATGACCATGAACACTAACAAAAGCATGGAAAATGACATCATGCAATATGTTCATGACCTAAGTCTCAAAATACTAATGGGATGCAATGTGCACTCCATAAACTCCCCCAAAAAGCCATGCAATCCAATGCACCGCATGCCCATCCAACGTCCACTACACGGGCTTTTTGCCCGAAGCTCCTCCCGGCTCATAGTGACCTGAAATGTGGTCCCCCAAACACGGGGTGAGATATACAGATATATCTCAGTAAACCAATGGAGCTAGAGGCTCTCTCCACTCCATGGCTCACTAAAATGTATCAAAATGACATAATATGACATGCAAGTAAAACAATATCACCATCCACCTGGAGACACCCAAGAACATCCACTCATGGATTCATGTTCAAGGACTCCATCATATAACTCCCGAGACAATCCTAGAGCTTCTCCCATGGTTGAGAAAACTCCATGGCCAACCCAACCGGAACTCCTCAGAGACCTATCCGGCGGATGTCCCACGTTTGGCTCATCCTGGTGTCGCTCCCATGAGTCGACCCCATGGCATTCCAACTGGTATTTCGCCATCGAAATGTTCCAGCGGATGTCCAAACCCAACACACGTCAACTGGCCAGTGACCAAACAATTTTCACAAAACACAAGCAATATGCATACAAGCACACCAACACATCATGTCATCACTACAAAATCCAACCACAACCTTCCTCTAGGTGTGGTGGAGCTCACTAGGGATTAAACCCAAGTTCCAAGAGTTTACCTTAACACGAGCAACACCGTTCCAAACGTAGGCTCCAAATCAACTTTTCTCAAATCCAACCGTGTGAGGCACCCTACAACAATCATCAAATCCCAATTACACAAAACTCATTTTTCATCAAAATTCCTCAAAATTCTCTAAGTTAAAAACTTAGATTTTTCACCAAAATTTAACATAGCATTTCTAGCTTACAAACATGATTCTAAGGCCTTTTCATCTAATAGCATTTTTCCATTTGGGCTCTCTATCATTACACATCTAAAATCAAAGCTTTGAACACATATTCATAGATCTAAGAAATCAACTATCAAAAGACCACAAATATACTTACAATGGGTAGTATGATCACCACCAAGGCTTCACTAAACCATTTGAAACTCAAAACTCCAAGAAATCTCAAAAATCTCCAATGGGTCGGATCTGTTCTTGCTCAAAACGCGGCCAAAGAGATGGATTCAAGGCTTCTAGGTGCTACCAATGGCTTTGGAAGGTTGTTTACGATAGATTTCAACACCAAAATCAAGCGATTCGGTGGAGAAACGAAGAAATGGTGAAATGGGAAGAAAATGGTGTTTTGGTCTTCTTTTCCTACAGAGAGCGCGCGAGAGAGATGAGAGGAAAAGAGAGAAAGAAGGAAAGAAAAGGAGGTGGGGCCAAGTGACTTCGGTCACACGGGTCCCACACGCGATCTAACATTAACTCCGATAAAATTTCCTATCACAAATCCTTAATCTAAATATTTTTCCAGTCCATAACATATTTTTCTTTCTCCAAAATATTGATAAAAATTTCACACCTATTGGTACACTCACAACTCAGTATTTTAACACTTAAAAATCACTATTCATCGATTTTTCCCAAATTTGCCTATTCACTCAATTTTCCGCCCTGATTCCATTTTTAGTACTACTTTTGTCATTTGAAATCTCTAACTCAGTATTTTTGCCTCCTAACACACGGTTGGCAAATTACCATTTTGCCCTTTTTGCCCTTTTTGGCCATAATCCTTGGATTTTCACTAATCCACCAACTTTCATTTTACAAAATAATATTAAAATAAACATTTAAATATTTGAGGTGTTATATTCACCCCACCTTTTTGAAATTTTGTCCGCAAAATTAAATCATACCTGCTCGCTAACTCAGGATACAGCCGGAGAATCTCGTCCTCCCGCTCCCAAGTAGCCTCCTCAGGTGTGCGGCCTTCCCACTGAATCTTCAGCATGGGAATCACTTTACTTCTCAATCGCTTTTCACTGCGATCCAAAACTGCAATAGGACCAACGGGAGTCTTCAAATTCTCCCTGATTTCAATATTATCCGGCATCACCACATGTGATTCATCCGGAACATAACGTCGCAACTGCGACACATGAAAAACATCATGTAAATTGGACAACTGAGGGGGTAAGGCAAGCTGATAGGCCACCAATCCTACTCTTTTCATAATCTGATACGGCCCAATGAACCGTGGACTCAGCTTCCTCACTCCCAACGCACGGCCCACACCTGTGACCGGCGACAAACGTACAAATACATGGTCACCTTCCTCAAATTCCAGCGGTCTATGCTTATTGTCATAATAACTTTTCTGCCGATTCTGTGCCTGTTTCAATTTTTCTCTGATCATTTCAATCTGCACTGTCGTTTCCTGCACAAAATCCGGACCAAATCTTTCTTTATCGCCTACCTCAGTCCAACAAGTGGGCGTACGACACCTCCTGCCATATAAAACCTCGTATGGTGCCATACCCAGACTGGAATGAAAGCTGTTATTATAAGAAAACTCCACCAGTGGTAAGTACTTATCCCAAGCATTACCCTGTTCCAGTGTGCAAGCTCTCAGCATATCCTCAAGTGTCTGTATGGTCCTCTCAGTCTGACCATCAGTCTGCGGGTGATAAGCAGTGCTCAGTCGAAGCTGAGTGCCAAAAGCCTGCTGCAACGCTCCCCAAAATCGCGAAGTAAACTTCGGGTCCCGATCGCTAACAATGCTAATCGGTATCCCATGGAGCCTAACAATCTCCTTTACATAAAGTGTAGCCAACTTCTCTGTGGTGTAGTCTACTCGTACTGGTAGAAAATGTGCAGACTTCGTAAGTCGGTCCACAATAACCCAAATTGAATCATAACCAGCTTGAGTTCGCGGCAATCCAACAACAAAATCCATTGAAATACTCTCCCATTTCCATTCAGGTATATCCAGCGGCTGAAGTAATCCAGCAGGTTTCTGGTGCTCTATTTTCACTTTCTGGCAAACCAAGCACTTAGACACGTACTCGGCAACATCCCTTTTCATCCCAGGCCACCAGAACTTAACTTTCAAATCTTGGTACATCTTTGTGGCACCTGGGTGGATAGAATATTGACCCTTATGGGCCTCAGTCATAACTTCCTCTGCAAGTTCCCTGGGCACAACAATCCTGCCCTGATATAATAAAAGTCCTTGTTCATTAACAGATATGCCACTCTGGCCTTTCAAATACTTTATACTTTCATTTCTGATTTGAGTCTCTTTAATCTTCTCGTGCAGCTCGTTCTCAATTCGAGTCAACTCCATATCACACATTCTTCCTGCAAAGAAATCCGTTATTTTCATATCACGGAATTGCTCAATCACTTCATTATCCCACATCATCATATGAGATAAGTTAACAGACTTCCTACTCAATGCATCAGCCACCACATTGGCCTTTCCCGGGTGGTATTTCAGCTCAAAATCATAATCCTTCAAGAATTCAACCCATCTACGCTGCCTCATATTCAGCTCCTTCTGATCAAATAAATATTTCAAGCTTTTATGGTCGCTGAACACAGCAAACTTCATCCCATACAGAAAATGCCTCCAAATTTTCAAGGCAAACACAATAGCAGCCAATTCCAAGTCGTGCGTCGGATAATTTTCTTCATGTGGCCTCAACTGCCTAGACGCATATGCAATAACTTTTCCTTCCTGCATCAGCACGCTCCCTAAACCTTTCTTAGAAGCGTCACAATATAATACAAACTCACCCTCCGGATCAGGTAGAGTCAACACCGGAGCAGTGGTCAATTTCTCTTTCAGTAGCAGAAAACAGTCCTCACATTCCTGGGTCCACACAAAAGGAGTATCCTTTCGTGTCAATCGGGTCAACGGTAGAACCATTGCAGAAAATCCCTGTATAAACCGGCGATAATAGCCAGCAAGCCCCAGAAAACTTCTAATCTCAGTCACAGTCTTAGGTCGTTCCCAGTCACTCACCGCTTCAATCTTGCTTGGATCCACTGCAACACCACTTGCAGAAATAACATGACCCAAAAATTGCACCTCAGACAACCAGAATTCACACTTAGACGGTTTAGCATACAGTTTCTTGTCTTTCAACACCTGCAACACAGTCCTCAAATGGTCCATGTGCTCCTCTTTACTCTTAGAATAGATCAAAATATCATCAATAAACACAATTACAAACTGGTCCAAATACGGTTTGAAAATGCGGTTCATATAATCCATGAACACCGCCGGGGCATTAGTAAGCCCAAAAGGAATCACTTGATACTCAAAATGTCCATATCTGGATCGGAAAGCTGTTTTAGGTACATCCTCCGGTTTAATCCGAATCTGGTGATATCCGGACCGGAGATCAATCTTTGAAAATACACAGGCATCCCTCAACTGATCTAACAAATCATCAATACGCGGTAATGGGTACCGGTTCTTAATAGTCACTTTATTCAACTGTCGGTAGTCAGTGCACAATCTCATGCTACCATCCTTTTTCTTTACAAATATCACCGGTGCTCCCCACGGAGACACACTCGGCCTAATAAAATTCTTCGCAGACAATTCTTCAATGTGTTTCTTCAACTCAGCCAACTCAAGTGGCGACATCCGGTATGGAGCCAAGGAGATCGGCCCCACACCAGGCAATAAGTCAATCGAGAATTCAATCTCTCTCTCTGGTGGGAATTCCAGTATCTCATCCGGAAATACATCCTCAAACTCATTCACAACTGGTATAGCAGAAATCTCCTCCTTTTTATCACCCACCAATCCGCCCAACAAGACATAACCCAAATCTCCAGCCTTCAAGGCTTTCACAGTTTGACTTACAGACAAATACAGAGACGGACAAACAGACGGCCTCTCGTGAGATAGCAACAACCTCTTCCCGCAGCAATCAATCATTGCGCAGTTCCGAGACAACCAATCCATCCCCAAGATTAAATTGACAGAGGCCAGGGGTAAGATAATTAAATCAATGGTATAACCCCTGCCTAAATAAGTAAACTTCACATCTTCACAGATCCAAGACGACTCACTAACCTCTCCTGTAGCAGTAGTAATACGCATCGGAGGAACCATCCGCGTTACCTTTAAGTCCAACGCCTTAGCCACATAGTCCGCCACAAATGAATGTGTTGCTCCCGAATCAAACAACACAGATAAATCAACATTAGAGAGAAAAATTATACCTTTAACCAGATTCGGAGCCTTTTCAGTATGTTGAGCATTTGTAGTATAAACCCGTCCCACAGTAGGAACGGCAGCAATAGGAGTAGCAATAGTAGTAGATGGCGGCAAGGCCTGCAGATTCGCAGCCTGCCCCGTAGAAGACGGACACTCTCTAGCAAAGTGGCCATTCCGACCACACTTAAAACAAGACAATGGACCAGCACCACACACACCTTTGTGGTATTTCCCACACTTCCCACATCGTGGGGTAAAATATCTGTCCGAAGCACCACCACCACCAGTGTTTCCACCCCTCTTGAACTGACCAGGAGGCTGCCTCACATACAACCCCCTACCCCTGTTATTATTGTTGAAACCTCCTCTATTAATGTTTCCAGAAGGACCAGGTGTCCTCTTAACTTCCTGCTCTTTTACCTTATCCGATTTTGGATACCTCCCACAGACAGTCTCGACCCTTTTGCACTGGGTCACCAAATCAGCAAAGTTTCTCACTGCGGTATTTGACATCCTCTTAGCAATCTTCTCACTCAGCCCTCTTTGAAATTTAGCTGACAAGAATTCCGGAGTAGGTAGAGTACCTCCATAATTAGCAAACTTCACAAGTTCATTAAACTTCGCCACATAGGCATCCACAGTCATAACTCCCTGTACCAACTTATCAAATTCACCTTGCTTTGCCTCCCGAACATCGCGGGGAAAATATTCTTCATGAAATAATCCTTCAAACAAGGCCCAAGTAAGAACCTCACCCTGAATAACAAATGGGCGAGACACATTGTCCCACCACTCTTGGGCATCACCCTCCAGCATATACACAGAATATAACAAGTTCTGCGGATCTTGGCATCTCATAACTTGAAAAATCTTGTCCATACCCCTCAACCAAGCAGTGACCTCCTTTGGGTCCCTTGACCCCAGAAATGCGGGTGGCTTATGTTTCCTAAAGGATATGAGCCTACGCTCATCATCAGCATTATCAAGCACCTGCCCAGCAGCCCCAGTAGATTGGGCAACAGATGACGGATCGGGAACATAACTAGGATCCGTAGTAGTATGATGACTAGCCTCACCAGTGTGGTGACTAGCCCCGCTCTCCCCCTGTTGAGGAGTAACAGATGGCGTCGGTGTAGGAGTCACCGTAGCCGTATGTGGAGGTGTATTCTCCCTCCTAGGACGACCTCTATCCGCCCTCATCTCAGCCATAAAGGCCTGCATCATATCCTGATTTGCTTTCATCAGGTTCTCAGTCATATTTCTGTTTGCAGCCGTTTCCGCCTGCAGAGCATTCAGTGCTGCAGTGACCGGATCCGGTGGCAAAGGACCTGCACCACGTGCCCCACGGCGACCTCGTGCCCTACTCATGATATCTGTACATGTAACACAAAGGAATGAGTTGATCAGACCCACACTGAGGAATCACACATACATTAATCATAAATAGTTCACAGATAGCTATGGCACACAAGATACAACATACACAAACAATCAGAGTTCCCTAAACAAAACTGCTCTGATACCATAAAATGTAACAGCCCGTTGTACACCGGTATTGTTAACATTGATTATGATATTAAGCGCAGTTACAATCACAGTGATTAGATTAATTAAATTACGGGCAAATTTTTCTTTTAACATATTCTTTTTCTTATATACACACTTTTTCCGTAATCAATTAAAACCACACTATAATTGTAAATGCCATTTGCGGAATCATACACTTTCTAACATCATAAATCTTTCTTTTTATTCAATTCATTTAAACTCACCATCTTACTCTCATCTTTTACCAAGTTGTAGTCCTTTACATTGTCTACGCGTGGTTTCAAACCACGTATCATTTGGAGTTCTACCCATCAAGTTATACCCCTTTCTTTTAGTCTAGAAAAACCTGAATTTTCGAAATTTACACTGTGGTAATCGATTACCAGTGGGTGGTAATCGATTACCACCTGTCAAAAATGAGGCAGTAGCCAATTTTTCAATTCCTCTGTTCTGGTAATTGATTACCAGCTTTGGGTAATCGATTACCTCACATGGTAATCGATTACCAAAGGCCAGTAATCGATTACCAGTGCAGACAGTAGCTAATTTTTCGTCCCCTGTTGCATGGTAATCGATTACCATGCTTGGGTAATCGATTACTATGCAGCAAAATGACAGATTACAGCAGTTTTGAGCCCCAAAAAGGGTGTGTAATCCATCCCTAACCCCTTGGCACTCCACATAACACATAATCATGTCCTAATGTAGGCTCTAGGCCCTTCCATCATGCATTTTCCTTAAGTTTAACATCAATTACATCATTCTCAAAATAATGGCCATTTACATGCAAATATGGACCATTTTTACAACATAACTCATCAAGACTTCAAGGCTATGAGTGTGGCAATGGACAAGTCCCATGCTCACTCAAAATATACAGTTATCCAAGCCATGAATGATAAAGCATAAACAAGACTTAGCATATGACCATGAACACTAACAAAAGCATGGAAAATGACATCATGCAATATGTTCATGACCTAAGTCTCAAAATACTAATGGGATGCAATGTGCACTCCATAAACTCCCCCAAAAAGCCATGCAATCCAATGCACCGCATGCCCATCCAACGTCCACTACACGGGCTTCTTGCCCGAAGCTCCTCCCGGCTCATAGTGACCTGAAATGTGGTCCCCCAAACACGGGGTGAGATATACGGATATATCTCAGTAAACCAATGGAGCTAGAGGCTCTCTCCACTCCATGGCTCACTAAAATGTATCAAAATGACATAATATGACATGCAAGTAAAACAATATCACCATCCACCTGGAGACACCCAAGAACATCCACTCATGGATTCATGTTCAAGGACTCCATCATATAACTCCCGAGACAATCCTAGAGCTTCTCCCATGGTTGAGAAAACTCCATGGCCAACCCAACCGGAACTCCTCAGAGACCTATCCGGCGGATGTCCCACGTTTGGCTCATCCTGGTGTCGCTCCCATGAGTCGACCCCATGGCATTCCAACTGGTATTTCGCCATCGAAATGTTCCAGCGGATGTCCAAACCCAACACACGTCAACTGGCCAGTGACCAAACAATTTTCACAAAACACAAGCAATATGCATACAAGCACACCAACACATCATGTCATCACTACAAAATCCAACCACAACCTTCCTCTAGGTGTGGTGGAGCTCACTAGGGATTAAACCCAAGTTCCAAGAGTTTACCTTAACACAAGCAACACCGTTCCAAACGTAGGCTCCAAATCAACTTTTCTCAAATCCAACCGTGTGAGGCACCCTACAACAATCATCAAATCCCAATTACACAAAACTCATTTTTCATCAAAATTCCTCAAAATTCTCTAAGTTAAAAACCTAGATTTTTCACCAAAATTTAACATAGCATTTCTAGCTTACAAACATGATTCTAAGGCCTTTTCATCTAATAGCATTTTTCCATTTGGGCTCTCTATCATTACACATCTAAAATCAAAGCTTTGAACACATATTCATAGATCTAAGAAATCAACTATCAAAAGACCACAAATATACTTACAATGGGTAGTATGATCACCACCAAGGCTTCACTAAACCATTTGAAACTCAAAACTCCAAGAAATCTCAAAAATCTCCAATGGGTCGGATCTGTTCTTGCTCAAAACGCGGCCAAAGAGATGGATTCAAGGCTTCTAGGTGCTACCAATGGCTTTGGAAGGTTGTTTACGATAGATTTCAACACCAAAATCAAGCGATTCGGTGGAGAAACGAAGAAATGGTGAAATGGGAAGAAAATGGTGTTTTGGTCTTCTTTTCCTACAGAGAGCGCGCGAGAGAGATGAGAGGAAAAGAGAGAAAGAAGGAAAGAAAAGGAGGTGGGGCCAAGTGACTTCGGTCACACGGGTCCCACACGCGATCTAACTTTAACTCCGATAAAATTTCCTATCACAAATCCTTAATCTAAATATTTTTCCAGTCCATAACATATTTTTCTTTCTCCAAAATATTGATAAAAATTTCACACCTATTGGTACACTCACAACTCAGTATTTTAACACTTAAAATCACTATTCATCGATTTTTCCCAAATTTGCCTATTCACTCAATTTTCCGCCCTGATTCCATTTTCAGTACTACTTTTGTCATTTGAAATCTCTAACTCAGTATTTTTGCCTCCTAACACACGGTTGGCAAATTACCATTTTGCCCTTTTTGCCCTTTTTGGCCATAATCCTTGGATTTTCAGTAATCCACCAACTTTCATTTTACAAAATAATATTAAAATAAACATTTAAATATTTGAGGTGTTATAGAAAACGAATTCCGTCGAAAACGGATGAATAAAATAAATTGCAAAAGAAATTCATTTTGTGAAGTTTTTCGACGGAAAACGAATTACGTCGAAAACTGATGAATAAAATAAATGCAAAAGAAATTGATTTTGTGAAGTTTTTCGATGGAAAATGGATTCCGTCAAAAAACTGATGAATAAAACTAATGCAAAAGAAATTCATTTTGTGATGTTTTTTGAGGAAAATGGATTGCGTCGAAGATTTTTGACGGAAAACGAATTCCGTCGAAAATGGATGAATAAAATAATTGCAAAAGAAATTGATTTTGTGAAGTTTTTCGATGGAAAAAGGATTCCGTCGAAAACTGATGAATAAAATAAATGCAAAAGAAATTGACTTTGTGAAGTTTTTGGACGGAGAAGGGATTCCGTCGAAGATTTTTGACGGAAAACGAATTTCGTCGAAAACGGATGAATAAAATAAATTGCAAAACAAATTCGTTTTGTGAAGTTTTTCGACGGAAAAAACATTTCGTCGAAAACTGATGAATAAAATAATTGCAAAATAAATTGATTTTGTCAAGTTTTTCGACGGAAAATGGATTCCGTCAAAAACTGATGAATAAAATAAATGCAAAAGAAATTGATTTTGTGAAGTTTTTCGACGGAAAATGGATTCCGTCAAAGATTTTTGACGGAAAATGAATTCCGTCGAAAACGGATGAATAAAATAAATGCAAAAGAAATGGATTTTGTGAAGTTTTTTGACAAAAAATGGATACCTTCGAAAATGGATGAATAAAATAAATGCAAAAGAAATTGATATTGCGAAGTTTTTTGACGGAAAACGGATTCCGTCGAAAATGGATGAATAAAATAAATGCAAAAACAATTGATTTTTTGATGTTTTTCGACGAAAATGGTTTTCGTCGAAGATTTTTGACGGAAAACAAATTCCTTCGAAAACTGATGAATAAAATAAATACAAAAGAAATTGATTTTGTGAAGTTTTTCGATGGAAAATGGATTCCGTCAAAAAACTGATGAATAAAACAAATGCAAAAGAAATTCATTTTGTTAAGATTTTTGACGGAAAACGAATTCCGTCGAATATGGATGAATAAAATAAATTGCAAAAGAAATTCATTTTTTGACGTTTTTCGACGGAAAACGAATTCCGTCGAAAACTGATGAATAAAACAAATGCAAAAGAAATTGATTTTGTGAAGTTTTTCGATGGAAAATGGATTCCGTCAAAAACTGATGAATAAAACAAATGCAAAAGAAATTCATTTTGTGAAGTTTTTCGACGAAAATGGACTTCGTCGAAGATTTTTGACGGGAAACGAATTCCGTCGAAAATGGATGAATAAAATAAATTGCAAAAGAAATTCATTTTGTGAAGTTTTTCGACGAAAAATGAATTCCGTCGAAAGCTGATGAATAAAATAATTGCAAAAGAAATTCATTTTGCGAAGTTTTTCGACGGAAAACGAATTCCGTCGAAAACTGATGAATAAAATAAATACAAAAGAAATTTATTTTGTGAAGTTTTTCGACGGAAAATGGATTCCGTCGAAAATTGATGAGTAAATCAAATGCAAAAGAAATTGATTTTGTAAAGTTTTTTGACGGAAAATGGATTCCGTCGAAAACTGATGAATAAAATAAATGCAAAAGAAATTGATTTTGTGAAGTTTATCGACGGAAAATGGTTTCCGTCGAAGATTTTCGACGGAAAATGGTTTCCGTCGAAAATGGATGAATAAAATAAATGCAAAATAAACTGATTTTGTGATGTTTTTAGACGGAAAACGGATTCCGTCGAAAATGGATGAATAAAATAAATGCAAAAGAAGTTGATTTTGTGAAGTTTTTCGACAGAAAATGGATTCCGTCGAAAATGGATGAATAAAATAAATTCAAAAGAAATTGATTTTGTGAAGTTTTTTGACAGAAAATGGATTCCGTCGAAAATGGATGAATAAAATAAATGCAAAAGAAATTGATATTGTGAAGTTTTTTGATTTTGTGAAGTTTTTTGGAAAACATTCCGTCGAAAATGGATGAATAAAATAAATGCAAAAGAAATTGATATTGTGAAGTTTTTCGACGAAAAATGGATGCCGACGAAGATTATTGACGGAAAATGAATTCCGACGAAAATGGATGAATAAAATAAATGCAAAAGAAATTGATTTTGTGAAGTTTTTCGAAATTTAACATAGCATTTCTTTACAAAAATGGAATTCGTCAAAATGGATTTCTATAAAATAAATGCAAAAGAAATTGATTTTGTGAAACACATGGATTCAAAATGAAATTGACTTTTTTGACAAAAGACGGATTTGACGCGTCGAAGAGTTTTGACGGAAAACGAATTCCGTCGAAAATGGATGAATAAAATAAATTGCAAAAGAAATTCATTTTGTGAAGTTTTTCGACGGAAAACGAATTACGTCGAAAACTGATGAATAAAATAAATGCAAAAGAAATTGATTTTGTGAAGTTTTTCGATGGAAAATGGATTCCGTCAAAAAACTGATGAATAAAACTAATGCAAAAGAAATTCATTTTGTGATGTTTTTTGAGGAAAATGGATTGCGTCGAAGATTTTTGACGGAAAACGAATTCCGTCGAAAATGGATGAATAAAATAATTGCAAAAGAAATTGATTTTGTGAAGTTTTTCGATGGAAAAAGGATTCCGTCGAAAACTGATGAATAAAATAAATGCAAAAGAAATTGACTTTGTGAAGTTTTTGGACGGAGAAGGGATTCCGTCGAAGATTTTTGACGGAAAACGAATTTCGTCGAAAACGGATGAATAAAATAAATTGCAAAACAAATTCATTTTGTGAAGTTTTTCGACGGAAAAAACATTTCGTCGAAAACTGATGAATAAAATAATTGCAAAAGAAATTGATTTTGTCAAGTTTTTCGACGGAAAATGGATTCCGTCAAAAACTGATGAATAAAATAAATGCAAAAGAAATTGATTTTGTGAAGTTTTTCAACGGAAAATGGATTCCGTCGAAGATTTTTGACGGAAAATGAATTCCGTCGAAAACGGATGAATAAAATAAATGCAAAAGAAATGGATTTTGTGAAGTTTTTTGACAAAAAATGGATACCTTCGAAAATGGATGAATAAAATAAATGCAAAAGAAATTGATATTGCGAAGTTTTTTGACGGAAAACGGATTCCGTCGAAAATGGATGAATAAAATAAATGCAAAAACAATTGATTTTTTGATGTTTTTCGACGAAAATGGATTTCGTCGAAGATTTTTGACGGAAAACAAATTCCGTCGAAAACTGATGAATAAAATAAATGCAAAAGAAATTGATTTTGTGAAGTTTTTCGATGGAAAATGGATTCCGTCAAAAAACTGATGAATAAAACAAATGCAAAAGAAATTCATTTTGTTAAGATTTTTGACGGAAAACGAATTCCGTCGAATATGGATGAATAAAATAAATTGCAAAAGAAATTCATTTTTTGACGTTTTTCGACGGAAAACGAATTCCGTCGAAAACTGATGAATAAAACAAATGCAAAAGAAATTGATTTTGTGAAGTTTTTCGATGGAAAATGGATTCCGTCAAAAACTGATGAATAAAACAAATGCAAAAGAAATTCATTTTGTGAAGTTTTTCGACGAAAATGGACTTCGTCGAAGATTTTTGACGGGAAACGAATTCCGTCGAAAATGGATGAATAAAATAAATTGCAAAAGAAATTCATTTTGTGAAGTTTTTCGACGGAAAACGAATTCCGTCGAAAGCTGATGAATAAAATAATTGCAAAAGAAATTGATTTTGTGAAGTTTTTCGACGGAAAAAGAATTTCGTCGAAAACTGATGAATAAAATAAATGCAAAAGAAATTGATTTTGTGAAGTTTTTCGACGGAAAATGGATTCCGTCGAAAACTGATGAGTAAATTAAATGCAAAAGAAATTGATTTTGTAAAGTTTTTTGACGGAAAATGGATTCCGTCGAAAACTGATGAATAAAATAAATGCAAAAGAAATTGATTTTGTGAAGTTTATCGAGGGAAAATGGTTTCCGTCGAAGATTTTCGACGGAAAATGGTTTCCGCCGAAAATGGATGAATAAAATAAATGCAAAAGAAATTGATTTTGTGATGTTTTTAGACGGAAAATGGATTCCGTCGAAAATGGATGAATAAAATAAATGCAAAAGAAGTTGATTTTGTGAAGTTTTTCGATGGAAAATGGATTCCGTCGAAAATGGATGAATAAAATAAATTCAAAAGAAATTGATATTGTGAAGTTTTTTGTCAGAAAACGGATTCCGTCGAAAATGGATGAATAAAATAAATGCAAAAGAAATTGATTTTGTGAAGTTTTTGGACGGAAAACGGATTCCGTCGAAAATGGATTAATAAAATAAATGCAAAAGAAATTGATATTGTGAAGTTTTTCGACGAAAAACGAATTCCGCCGAAAATGGATGAATAAAATAAATGCAAAAGAAATTGATTTTGTGAAGTTTTTCGACAAAAATGGAATTCGTCAAAGATTTTTGACGGAAAACGAATTCCGTCGAAAACAGATGAATAAAATAAATTGCAAAAGAAATTCATTTTGTGAAGTTTTTCGAAGGAAAAAGAATTTCGTCGAAAACTGATGAATAAAATAAATGCAAAAGAAATTGGTTTTGCGAAGTTTTTCGTAGGAAAATGGATTCCGTTGAAAACTGATCAATAAAATAAATGCAAAAGAAATTGATTTTGTGAAGTTTTTCGACGGAAAATGGATTCCGTCGAAGATTTTTGACGGAAAATGAATTTCGTCGAAAATGGATGAATAAAATAAATGCAAAAGAAATGGATTTTGTAAAGGTTTTTGACAGAAAATGGATTCCGTCGAAAATGGATGAATAAAATAAATGCAAAAGAAATTGATATAGTGAAGTTTTTTGACGGGAAACGGATTCCGTCGAAAATGGATGAATAAAATAAATGCAAAATAAATTGATATTGTGAAGTTTTTTGACGGAAAACGGATTCCGTCGAAAATGGATGAATAAAATAAATGCAAAAGAAATTGATTTTGTGATGTTTTTCGACGAAAATGGATTTCGTCGAAGATTTTTGACAGAAAACGAATTCCGTCGAAAACGTATGAATAAAATAAGTTGCAAAAGAAATTCATTTTGTGAAGTTTTTCGACGGAAAAAGAATTTCGTCGAAAACTGATGAATAAAATAATTGCAAAAGAAATTGATTTTGTGAAGTTTTTAGACGGAAAATGGATTCCGTCGAAAACTGATGAATAAAATAAATGCAAAAGAAATTGATTTTGTGAAGTTTTTCGGCGGAAAATGGATTCCGTCGAAGATTTTTGACGGAAAATGAATTGCGTCGAAAATGGATGAATAAAATAAATGCAAAAGAGATGGATAATGTGAAGTTTTTTGACCGAAAATGGATTCAGTCGAAAATGGATGAATAAAATAAATGCAAAAGAAATTGATATTGTGAAGTTTTTTGACGGGAAACGGATTCCGTCGAAAATGGATGAATAAAATAAATGCAAAAGCAAATGATTTTGTGAAGTTTTTCGACGAAAATGGATTTCGTCGAAGAGTTTTGACGAAAAATGAATTCCGTCGAAAACGGATGAATAAAATAAATTGCAAAAGAAATTCATTTTGTGAAGTTTTTCGACGGAAAACGAATTCCGTCGAAAACTGATGAATAAAACAAATGCAAAAGAAATTGATTTTGTGAAGTTTTTCGATGGAAAATGGATTCCGTCAAAAACTGATGAATAAAACATATGCAAAAGAAATTCATTTTGTGAAGTTTTTCGACGAAAATGGACTTAGTCGAAGATTTTTGACGGAAAACGAATTCCGTCGAAAATGGATGAATAAAATAAATTGCAAAAGAAATTGATTTTGTGAAGTTTTTTGACGGAAAAATAATTTCGTCGAAAACTGATGAATAAAATAAATGCAAAAGAAATTGATTTTGTGAAGTTTTTCGACGGAAAATGGATTCCGTCGAAAACTGATGAGTAAAATAAATGCAAAAGAAATTGATTTTGTAAAGTTTTTTGACGGAAAATGGATTCCGTCGAAAACTGATGAATAAAATAAATGCAAAAGAAATTGATTTTGTAAAGTTTTTTGACGGAAAATGGATTCCGTCGAAAACTGATGAATAAAATAAATGCAAAAGAAATTGATTTTGTGAAGTTTATCGACGGAAAATGGTTTCCGTCGAAGATTTTCAACGGAAAATGGATTCCGTCGAAAATGGATGAATAAAATAAATGCAAAAGAAATTGATTTTGTGAAGTTTTTTGACGGAAAATGGATTCCGTCGAAAATGGATGAATAAAATAAATGCAAAAGAAATTGATTTTGTGAAGTTTTTCGATGGAAAATGGATTCCGTCGAAAATGGATGAATAAAATAAATGCAAAAGAAATTGATATTGTGAAGTTTTTGGACGGAAAACGGATTCCGTCGAAAATGGATGAATAAAATAAATGCAAAAGAAATTTATTTTGTGAAGTTTTTCGACGTAAATGGATTTCGTCGATGATTTTTGACAGAAAACGGATGAATAAAATAAATTGCAAAAGAAATTCATTTTGTGAAGTTTTTCGACGGAAAATGAATTCCGTCGAAATCTGATGAACAAAATAAATGCAAAAGAAATTGATTTTGTGAAGTTTTTCGATGGAAAATGGATTTCGAAAATGGATGAATAAAATAACTGCAAAAGAAATTGATTTTGTGAAGTTTTTTGACAGAAAACGGATTCCGTCGAAAATGGATGAATAAATTAAATGCAAAAGAAATTGATTTTGTGAAGATTTTCGACGAAAATGGATTTCATCGAAGATTTTTGACGGAAAACGAATTCTGTCGAAAACGGATGAATAAAATAAGTTGCAAAAGAAATTCATTTTGTGAAGTTTTTCGACGGAAAAAGAATTTCGTCGAAAACTGATGAATAAAATAATTGCAAAAGAAATTGATTTTGTGAAGTTTTTAGACGGAAAATGGAGTCCGTCGAAAACTCATGAATAAAATAAATGCAAAAGAAATTGATTTTGTGAAGTTTTTGGACGGAAAACGGATTCCGTCGAAAATGGATGAATAAAATAAATGCAAAAGAAATTGATATTGTGAAGTTTTTCGACGAAAAACGGATTCCGCCGAAAATGGATGAATAAAATAAATGCAAAAGAAATTGATTTTGTGAAGTTTTTCGACAAAAATGGAATTCGTCAAAGATTTTTGACGGAAAACGAATTCCGTCGAAAACAGATGAATAAAATAAATTGCAAAAGAAATTCATTTTGTGAAGTTTTTCGAAGAAAAAAGAATTTCGTCGAAAACTGATGAATAAAATAAATGCAAAAGAAATTGGTTTTGCGAAGTTTTTCGTAGGAAAATGGATTCCGTCGAAAACTGATCAATAAAATAAATGCAAAAGAAATTGATTTTGTGAAGTTTTTCGACGGAAAATGGATTCCGTCGAAGATTTTTGACGGAAAATGAATTTCGTCGAAAATGGATGAATAAAATAAATGCAAAAGAAATGGATTTTGTAAAGGTTTTTGACAGAAAATGGATTCCGTCGAAAATGGATGAATAAAATAAATGCAAAAGAAATTGATATAGTGAAGTTTTTTGACGGGAAACGGATTCCGTCGAAAATGGATGAATAAAATAAATGCAAAAGAAATTGATATTGTGAAGTTTTTTGACGGAAAACGGATTCCGTCGAAAATGGATGAATAAAATAAATGCAAAAGAAATTGATTTTGTGATGTTTTTCGACGAAAATGGATTTCGTCGAAGATTTTTGACAGAAAACGAATTCCGTCGAAAACGTATGAATAAAATAAGTTGCAAAACAAATTCATTTTGTGAAGTTTTTCGACGGAAAAAGAATTTCGTCGAAAACTGATGAATAAAATAATTGCAAAAGAAATTGATTTTGTGAAGTTTTTAGACGGAAAATGGATTCCGTCGAAAACTGATGAATAAAATAAATGCAAAAGAAATTGATTTTGTGAAGTTTTTCGGCGGAAAATGGATTCCGTCGAAGATTTTTGACGGAAAATGAATTGCGTCGAAAATGGATGAATAAAATAAATGCAAAAGAGATGGATAATGTGAAGTTTTTTGACCGAAAATGGATTCAGTCGAAAATGGATGAATAAAATAAATGCAAAAGAAATTGATATTGTGAAGTTTTTTGACGGGAAACGGATTCCGTCGAAAATGGATGAATAAAATAAATGCAAAAGCAAATGATTTTGTGAAGTTTTTCGACGAAAATGGATTTCGTCGAAGAGTTTTGACGAAAAACGAATTCCGTCGAAAATGGATGAATAAAATAAATTGCAAAAGAAATTCATTTTGTGAAGTTTTTCGACGGAAAACGAATTCCGTCGAAAACTGATGAATAAAACAAATGCAAAAGAAATTGATTTTGTGAAGTTTTTCGATGGAAAATGGATTCCGTCAAAAACTGATGAATAAAACAAATGCAAAAGAAATTCATTTTGTGAAGTTTTTCGACGAAAATGGACTTAGTCGAAGATTTTTGACGGAAAACGAATTCCGTCGAAAATGGATGAATAAAATAAATTGCAAAAGAAATTGATTTTGTGAAGTTTTTTGACGGAAAAATAATTTCGTCGAAAACTGATGAATAAAATAAATGCAAAAGAAATTGATTTTGTGAAGTTTTTCGACGGAAAATGGATTCCGTCGAAAACTGATGAGTAAAATAAATGCAAAAGAAATTGATTTTGTAAAGTTTTTTGACGGAAAATGGATTCCGTCGAAAACTGATGAATAAAATAAATGCAAAAGAAATTGATTTTGTAAAGTTTTTTGACGGAAAATGGATTCCGTCGAAAACTGATGAATAAAATAAATGCAAAAGAAATTGATTTTGTGAAGTTTATCGACGGAAAATGGTTTCCGTCGAAGATTTTCAACGGAAAATGGATTCCGTCGAAAATGGATGAATAAAATAAATGCAAAAGAAATTGATTTTGTGAAGTTTTTTGACGGAAAATGGATTCCGTCGAAAATGGATGAATAAAATAAATGCAAAAGAAATTGATTTTGTGAAGTTTTTCGATGGAAAATGGATTCCGTCGAAAATGGATGAATAAAATAAATGCAAAAGAAATTGATATTGTGAAGTTTTTGGACGGAAAACGGATTCCGTCGAAAATGGATGAATAAAATAAATGCAAAAGAAATTTATTTTGTGAAGTTTTTCGACGAAAATGGATTTCGTCGAAGATTTTTGACAGAAAACGGATGAATAAAATAAATTGCAAAAGAAATTCATTTTGTGAAGTTTTTCGACGGAAAATGAATTCCGTCGAAATCTGATGAACAAAATAAATGCAAAAGAAATTGATTTTGTGAAGTTTTTCGATGGAAAATGGATTCCGTCGAAAATGGATGAATAAAATAACTGCAAAAGAAATTGATTTTGTGAAGTTTTTTGACAGAAAACGGATTCCGTCGAAAATGGATGAATAAATTAAATGCAAAAGAAATTGATTTTGTGAAGATTTTCGACGAAAATGGATTTCATCGAAGATTTTTGACGGAAAACGAATTCTGTCGAAAACGGATGAATAAAATAAGTTGCAAAAGAAATTCATTTTGTGAAGTTTTTCGACGGAAAAAGAATTTCGTCGAAAACTGATGAATAAAATAATTGCAAAAGAAATTGATTTTGTGAAGTTTTTAGACGGAAAATGGAGTCCGTCGAAAACTCATGAATAAAATAAATGCAAAAGAAATTGATTTTGTGAAGTTTTTTGACAGAAAACAGATTCCATCGAAATGGATGAATAAAATAAAAGCAAAAGAAATTGATATTGTGGAGTTTTTTGACGGAAAACGGTTTCCGTCGAAAATGGATGAATAAAATAAATGCAAAAGAAATTTATTTTGTGAAGTTTTTCGATGAAAATGGATTTCGTCGAAGATTTTTGACAGAAAACGGATGAATAAAATAAATTGCAAAAGAAATTCATTTTGTGAAGTTTTTCGACGGAAAACGAATTCCGTCGAAATCTGATGAATAAAATAAATGCAAAAGAAATTGATTTTGTGAAGTTTTTCGATGGAAAATGGATTCCGTCGAAAATGGATGAATAAAATAAATGCAAAAGAAATTGATTTTGTGAAGTTTTTGGACAGAAAATGGATTCCGTCGAAAATGGATGAATAAAATAAATGCAAAAGAAATTGATATTGTAAAGTTTTTTGACAGAAAACGGATTCCGTCAAAAATGGATGAATAAAATAAATGCAAAAGAAATTGATTTTGTGAAGTTTTTCGACGAAAATGGATTTCGTCGAAGATTTTTGACGGAAAACGAATTCCGTCGAAAACGGATGAATAAAATAAGTTGCAAAAGAAATTCATTTTGTGAAGTTTTTCGACAGAAAAAGAATTTCGTCGAAAACTGATGAATAAAATAATTGCAAAAGAAATTGATTTTGTGAAGTTTTTAGACGGAAAATGGATTCCTGAAAAATGATGAATAAAATAAATGCAAAAGAAATTGATTTTGTGAAGTTTTTTAACAGAAAATGGATTCAGTCGAAAATGGATGAATAAAATAAATGCAAAAGAAATTGATATTGTGAAGTTTTTTGACGGGAAACGCATGCCGTCGAAAATGGATGAATAAAATAAATGCAAAAGCAAATGATTTTGTGAAGTTTTTCGACGAAAATGGATTTCGTCGAAGAGTTTTGACGGAAAACGAATTCCGTCGAAAATGGATGAATAAAATAAATTGCAAAAGAAATTCATTTTGTGAAGTTTTTCGACGGAAAACGAATTCCGTCGAAAACTGATGAATAAAACAAATGCAAAAGAAATTGATTTTGTGATGTTTTTCGATGGAAAATGGATTCCGTCAAAAAACTGATGAATAAAACAAATGCAAAAGAAATTCATTTTGTGAAGTTTTTCGACGAAAATGGACTTCGTCGAAGATTTTTGACGGAAAACGAATTCCGTTGAAAATGCATGAATAAAATAAATTGCAAAAGAAATTCATTTTGTGAAGTTTTTCGACGGAAAACGAATTCCGTCGAAAGCTTATGAATAAAATAATTGCAAAAGAAATTGATTTTGTGAAGTTTTTCGACGGAAAAAGAATTTCGTCGAAAACTGATGAATAAAATAAATGCAAAAGAAATTGATTTTGTGAAGTTTTTCGACGGAAAACAGATTCCGTCGAAAACTGATGAATAAAATAAATGCAAAAGAAATTGATTTTGTAAAGTTTTTCGACGGAAAATGGATTCCGTCGAAGATTTTTGACGGAAACCGAATTCCGTCGAAAACGGATGAATAAAATAAATGCAAAAGAAATTAATTTTGTGAAGTTTTTTGACGGAAAACGGATTCCGTCGAAATGGATGAATAAAATAAAAGCAAAAGAAATTGATATTGTGAATTTTTTTGACGGAAAACGGTTTCCGTCGAAAATGGATGAATAAAATAAATGCAAAAGAAATTTATTTTGTGAAGTTTTTCGACGAAAATGGATTTCGTCGAAGATTTTTGACAGAAAACGGATGAATAAAATAAATTGCAAAAGAAATTCATTTTGTGAAGTTTTTCGACGGAAAAAGAATTTCGTCGAAAACTGATGAATAAAATAATTGCAAAAGAAATTGATTTTGTGAAGTTTTTAGACGGAAAATGGATTCCGTCGAAAACTCATGAATAAAATAAATGCAAAAGAAATTGATTTTGTGAAGTTTTTTGACAGAAAACAGATTCCATCGAAATGGATGAATAAAATAAAAGCAAAAGAAATTGATATTGTGAAGTTTTTTGACGGAAAACGGTTTCCGTCGAAAATGGATGAATAAAATAAATGCAAAAGAAATTTATTTTGTGAAGTTTTTCGATGAAAATGGATTTCGTCGAAGATTTTTGAAAGAAAACGGATGAATAAAATAAATTGCAAAAGAAATTCATTTTATGAAGTTTTTCGACGGAAAACGAATTCCGTCGAAATCTGATGAATAAAATAAATGCAAAAGAAATTGATTTTGTGAAGTTTTTCGATGGAAAATGGATTCCGTCGAAAATGGATGAATAAAATAAATGCAAAAGAAATTGATTTTGTGAAGTTTTTGGACAGAAAATGGATTCCGTCGAAAATGGATGAATAAAATAAATGCAAAAGAAATTGATATTGTAAAGTTTTTTGACAGAAAACGGATTCCGTCGAAAATGGATGAATAAAATAAATGCAAAAGAAATTGATTTCGTGAAGTTTTTCGACGGAAAATGGATTCCGTCGAAGATTTTTGACGGAAACCGAATTCCGTCGAAAACGGATGAATAAAATAAGTTGCAAAAGAAATTCATTTTGTGAAGTTTTTCGACAGAAAAAGAATTTCGTCGAAAACTGATGAATAAAATAATTGCAAAAGAAATTGATTTTGTGAAGTTTTTAGACGGAAAATGGATTCCTGAAAAATGATGAATAAAATAAATGCAAAAGAAATTGATTTTGTGAAGTTTTTTAACAGAAAATGGATTCAGTCGAAAATGGATGAATAAAATAAAAGCAAAAGAAATTGATATTGTGAAGTTTTTTGACGGGAAACGCATTCCGTCGAAAATGGATGAATAAAATAAATGCAAAAGCAAATGATTTTGTGAAGTTTTTCGACGAAAATGGATTTCGTCGAAGAGTTTTGACGGAAAACGAATTCCGTCGAAAACGGATGAATAAAATAAATTGCAAAAGAAATTCATTTTGTGAAGTTTTTCGACGGAAAACGAATTCCGTCGAAAACTGATGAATAAAACAAATGCAAAAGAAATTGATTTTGTGATGTTTTTCGATGGAAAATGGATTCCGTCAAAAAACTGATGAATAAAACAAATGCAAAAGAAATTCATTGTGTGAATTTTTTCGACGAAAATGGACTTCGTCGAAGATTTTTGACGGAAAACGAATTCCGTTGAAAATGGATGAATAAAATAAATTGCAAAAGAAATTCATTTTGTGAAGTTTTTCGACGGAAAACGAATTCCGTCGAAAGCTTATGAATAAAATAA